>PVKS010000833.1:0-166881 GCA_004027875.1 Aplodontia rufa | reverse complement strand
CACTCATAGGTGGAGGTGGGGACTAGACCCTGGACAGTGAGAAAGTTGGTCTAGTAACATGAGTTAAATCCAGACAAGATGTAATGCTTTACAATCTAATACCTTTTTTTAGAGTTATAAAGGGAAAGGGAAGGGAGGGATAAGGGAGGGTAATTGGGGGGGGCACTCCTGGGGATAATTGCAATATCCAGAATATTTAGACATTTTATATTATTTTGTTAAAATCTTGTAAGGTTGTTCAAAAATAAAAATTAAAATTAATAAAAATAAAAAAATAAAAAATAAAAAACAAATAAAGTACTTTACATATATTAATTCATTCAAAAGCTGCCTCCACAATGTGGTAAGTATTACAGTTGTCTCATTTTAAAGATGAGGGTATTGGGATAGCAAATAGGAATCAAGGCTTGAACCCAAGAAGTTCAAGTGGCTAAACCGAGTGGATATCCAGCACGTAAACGCCAATGAGACTGAAAACCAGAAATCTCCAACCTAAGTCCTCACCTTCCAGTTGTTACAAGATCATAGTCATTCCTTCTTTTAATGAATACTTCTTTAAACTTAGGCACCTTACTAAAAATGAGACAATTTCTGTTCCTTCAAGGGAACTAAAAGACTTGCTAGTCAACAGGTGGTTTTAGTACCTTCAGATAAGGGCAAAGGTACAGAGGTTTTGCACAGGACTGAAAAGTCTAGCCGGGAAGCCTGATGGCTGTTTTGAGGAAGTAGCATCTCAGTTAGAGGAGTCAGGCTGACGGAAGGGTGTGACGGAGGATGGGCTGTGCCAACTAGCTCTCCAGTTGCAGAGCACCATTGTGGGGAGCCACAGCTCAGCCCAATGAGGCAGAGAAGTGACAGGGTCGGGAAATGGTGCAATGAGGCTGGAGAAAGAACCCAGAACCTTGCCATGAGGTGCCTGTGCCTTATGCTGAAGGCAAGCATTGGTGGGTGGGGTGGGGAAGCAACTAAAGCCTTTTTTTTTTTTAAGAGAGAGAAAAAAAGAATGGATTTTACTTATTTCTTCATCTGGCCTTTGCTTTGCCAACTTTTAGTTGTGATTTGGTGCTGGGGTTTGAACCCAGGTCCTCGTGCATGCCAGGCAAACACAAAAACTGCTGAGCCACTGCTCCAGCTCCTTCTAAAGGCTTTTTAAGCCAGAAAATATATAATCAGATGTTTGCTTTTGAAAGGTAGCTCGGATTGCACGCTGATGGAGAGTTTATAGAGTGGACAACTAAAAAGCCAGGCAGGAAATAATCCAATCAATAAATGGGCGAGGGAACTAAACAGAAACTTCTCAACAGAGGAAGTCCAGAAAGTCAATAAATATATGAGAAAATGTTCTACATCATTAGCAATCAGAGAAATGCAAATCAAAACTTCACTTGAGATTCCACTGCACTACAGTCAGGGTGGCAAAAATGAAGAATATAAACAATAACAGATGCTGGGAAGGTTGTGGGGAGAACAACCCTGCTGGTGGGACTACATGTTGGTACAGCCACTCTGGAAAGCAGTGTGGAGACTCCTCAAAAAACTAGGGTTGGGGGCTGGAGCGGTGGCTCGGTGGTTACAGCACTTTCCTGGCATGCGCAAGTACACGGGCTCAAACCCCAACACACACATACACAACTGAGTGTCGGGGCAATGAAAGCCATGTGAAAAACTCAATAAAAATTGATTCTCTCTGTCTCTGTTTCTCTCTCTCACTGTCCTTCTTTCTTTAAAAAAAAAAAACAAAAAAACTAGAGTTGGAACTACCTTATGACCCAGCTTCCCACTCCTGAGTATTTTCCAGAAGAGCTACAATCAGCTCTACAGAGACACAGCTGTGTTCACAGCAGCTCAGTTTACTATAGCTAAACTATGGAACCAACCTAGATGTCCCTCACTGGATGAATGAACTCATAAATTGTGATATGTATACACAATGGAGTTCTACTCTGCTATTAGAACAATATCATGCTTTTTGCAGCCAAATGGATGGAAAGGGGAAAAAATATGCTGAGTGAAATATCCCAAACTCAGAGACTTAAGGGCCAAATGTTTTCTCTCATGTGTGGAAGCTAATGTAAAACCTACGACGGGATGATAGTGAGCTGAGTTTAAGTATTAAACTCACCATAGTTGAAACTCAACATAAGCTGGGTAAACCATACCCATGAATGTGGGGGAGAGGGGAGGGAGGCAGGAAGAGAAGGGAGGGATAAGGGGGGTTATCAATTCAACAGAAATGCTGAACTCTCATTATAAGCCTAGCTATACACAAACAGGCAGAGAACCTCAGATATGTCAACAATTATTATACATGTATATGTTCCTTTCAAACTATAGTATGGTAGGATTACAGAGAAGACATGAATTCAGGGAATGGAAGAAGGGGGGTAGGTCCTGGTTTAGTATCTACCTCAACTTACTATCTCACTATGTCAGTATCCATGTATGCATGATTATGTAACAACAATCGCCTCCAATATGTAAGTCTGTGTTGAACTATTAAAAAAAAATAAAGGTCATGTGGAAGACATAAAAAAAAAAGGGCAGGTGAGAGGTTGCTTTGGTAATCCATGTGATAGAGGATGAGCATCAGAGCAGGTCCAGAGGGTGATTAAGAAGCATTTCTATGTTGATTGTGGGATGATCGGGGGAAGTTTCAAGTTTGGCTAATGAGACCTGTGTTTTCATCATTCCTTGGGATCAGCAGCTTCCTTTTACGATACAGAATACTATATATAAAAGCACTCTGTTAAGCTAATAATAACCTCAAATTATATGAATTTTTACAAACAGAGGGATGTTTGCCGAGGGTACCTGGAGGCATGGGGTGGGGGACAGGGTAGGGAGAGGGATTAGGAAGGATATCTAGGAGACTGGAGGGTGGGAGTATGGGGGAATCATCTCGGAAGGAGATCTCTGACCTCCACGAGATATCCATTTAACTCAGGGGTTCTTCTGGGGGAAACAGAATCACAGGGAACCCAAGGGGGGCATCCATGACATGGCATCAGCCTTGGATAACTATGTATATATACATTTGTTCTTGATTGTTTGACAATGATTCCCCCTCATATGTATCTCCATATTCATCTAATAAAAAGAAAAAAGCACTCTGTAAACTGTAATTTGCATTGTAAACATATGTCCTTTTGATTGCAACAGGGACAGGCATGAGTATCTTAAAGAAGCTCTCATCGGCTGGGAAGATAGGCATGCATCTCTTTATAATAATAAACAAGCTATTAATAAGAATAACTGTGACTAAATAAATAAAATGTTTTTACATCATTAAGAGAGTTGCACCTATATAGTAATTCATTTAATTGCCATTTTACAGATGAAGAAGTTGAGACATAGAAAGGTTGCCGTATGTCTCACACCTAGTAATAACACAGCTAGGAAGCAAAACTTGCTGTCCAGCTCAGAAATCTACTCCTACCCATTGCAATATGCAATTCTCTATAAGACAGCAAAAATCATTTATAAGAAAAGTATAAGCACAATTCTGTATAGGAAAGTTATCAGGGAAAGGTCAAGTTCATTAAGCAGCATTTTTACTTTCTAGGAAAATATATCATTGTATAGAGCAAACACACAGTCTGTTCCAAACCCACTTCTAAGACTAAATTCTAAGACCCTTTCTCATCTCCAGTTAGTCTGCAAAATTGTAATGTGCTGGTTTTGTCACTAGATGTTGCTCGTGCAGCAGCTGTGAATATCCAGCCTTGTTCCTGAGCGCAAGGGCCTTTGCTAGCAGTTTGGGAAATTAAGAAACACATTAGTTTTCACAATCAAGTGTTTTATTATTTCCATGCCAGTCTACTTTTCATTAGTAATTCATCAAGTTGCGATTTTAAAAGTTCAAATAGTTCCATAACTGGACATTTTTTGTTTGTTTAATTTATTTTTTCTTTCCTGACACTCATTATACTCATCAGGTCAGTTCCCTAGCAGCCCTCACTGGTTTTTTGCAGCTCTAATCCTTTCTGGGAGCCCATGCTTGGGATCTGAAAATTCATCTTCTGCTCCTGAATATTCTAATCCTTTCTAAACTTCATAAGCTCCTATTTTTGTCAGCTTTTTCAATAGTGTGACCCAAGGACCTGACAAGAATAATTTTAGAAGGAAAAGTTTATTTAGGGGCTCATGGCTTCAGAGGTCTTGGTCCATAGAAGGCCAGCTCCATTTCTCGGAGTTCAAGAAGTTGAACATCACGATGGAAGGCATGGCTCCAGGTACAGAGAAAGAGAGAAACTACACCCCAGGTACAAATTATATACCCCAAAGGCATGCCCCAAATGACCCACCTCTTCCAGCCACACCCTACCAGCCTACAGTTACCAGTTAATCCCTATCTGGGGACTAATTCACTGATTAAGTTAAGACTCCTATAACGCAATCATTTCACCTCAGCCTTCCTGGATTGTCTCACATGAGCTTTTGGGGGATAACTCACACTCAAGCCATAACAGCTCCATAGTGATGAAGTTATACTGATAATGTACCCTAGTAATGTTTGTTTACCTCTCTTAAACATTAGTTCATGCAATTTTAGTAACTTCCCAATTCATTGATCAACACATAACCTGTGAGTACCACAAATGTATGAATTTGCTTATGCTATTTGTTTTCAACAGTTATTGAGACTCCTGAAATCTAGGAGTCATAGGGGATCTGCTTGATTCAGGACCAACTCACTCTGACATCTTTGGAACAATATGGACTTTGCATCGGCAATCTCAATGAATGACAAGATCTTTCACCCCTTTCAAAGTTAGTCTTAAGAGAACAGCTGGGAAAGGGCAGTTTTTGATACAGTTTGTTATAACTACTCCTCTTCTGATTGGGTATTCTCTCCTTTTGAGTGTTTTGCAAGAGCCCTAAGGTTCTTCCCTGGACTCCCTATCTGTCATCTAAAGAAGCCATCCTCTCTGCCTTTGCCTTAATTATCCCTACGATTGTAGGTAACCCAAACTCTACAGATCTAACTCCTGTATTTCTTTTTTTTTTTAAAGAGAGAAGGACAGTATGAGAGAAAGAGACAGAGACAATCAATTTTTATTGAGTTTTTCACATGGCTTTCATTGCTCTGACACTTAGTTATGTATGTGGGTTGCTGGAGTTTGAACCCGTGTACTAGCGCATGCCAGGCAAGCGCCGTAACCACCAAGCCACCACTCCAGCCCCTAACTCCTATATTTCATTCTTACTGCTTGATGTCTCTGCCCAGAAGTCACCAAGTACCTTAACTCCACACGTGCTCTAAGAACTCAGTGAATCCTTCAAACTCCCTAGCTCCACCTCGCCTGTTCCTACTCATGACTGTTTTTTTCAGATACTCCTTTTTTTAAATTGAAAGTAATATTACTTTATTCAACTAAATGCTGGGTCCTGGCAAGGCCCCTGGAAGGTCTTTAGCTAGTCTCAACCTGTCTTTCCTGGCTGCACCCATTCCTTCTCATCTGCGCCCTCTACTGTTCCTTCTGGGTCTGTCCCCTCTCTCATCCATCCTTGGCATCCATAGTATTTGACCTTCCAAAATATTTTTGTTTGCTTATCTTACTTTCCATCTCACTAAAACAATTCGTTAGCTTATTTCTTCCTACGAAGTTAAGCACTAACTCTATAACCTTTTTACACACTGTCCATAGTACAGGTGTGGGAACCTTTGAGAAGTGTTCTCCACACACATCTATAGTTAGAATTCTTGTCTCCACCCTCAAAGCCACCAGGCATCCCAAGGAGCTTATTCAATGTTTTCCCACTTAAGTGCTTCTGTTGTCTCCATTTTCCTTATTGATAGCCCTTCAAAGTTCATCCCAAGCAGTACTCATGCAATCAAGCCTCTCCTACTTGATTTGTGAACTGTGCGGTGTCGTCACAAAATAGGAAACATAATTTTTAAAAGCAAGGTTGTGGGAATCAGTCTTTGTTCTTCCACTGATTAGCTGTGTGTGAGTTAAGCAACTGTGTAACTGCTCTGCAGCTTGGTATCACCTATCACTTGTGAATACTGAGAGGACCTGCCTGACAGCCTTGTTCTAAGATTCAACGGAGATAGTGTGCATAAAGGAGCTGACATACACATATTTATGTGGCAATCATGAAGTCAGAGGAGGTAGAAAGACAGCAAGGGGAGCCTATTATCACCTTCTTTTGTGCTGCTATTGTGATTCACACAAAGAATGCTTCCCCTTTGTTAATATTCTTTTTGTTGTCGCTGAACAAAGTGGGCACACAAGAAGTTTTCTAAAGTAAATCTAATGGGACTTGCAGCTGAAGACAAAGGTGGAAAGGACAAATTGTATTAAATAGGATCCTGTGTTAAAAGCCTGTGCTAGAGAAGCCTAGGAGGAAGTATGTGTTGTTCAAATCTAGACCCCCAGGCCTCACATGGTTCCTGGTACAGGCAGGTACCTAATAATTATTGGTTGCACTCATATGGTTAATGAGTCACGTGGCATATTTGTGTGTGGCAATCATGAGGACAGAGGAGAGAGACAGACAGCAAGTGGAGCTCATTGTCACCAGTTTCTGTGCTGCTGTTATGATTCACACTGTGATAGCAAATTGGCTTGATTTTGTGACTGCAGCTCAGGTTGACAAGTAGTCTGATATCTTCAGCAGAGAGCATGCTGGACGTAGGAGTAAGCGGATTTATTAAAGCAAGTACAAGAAAGAGTGAAAACACATTTCTGATGGGTCCCAAGTACAGACTTAGAAAACACTAGGTACAGATTAATCAGGTCTTCAGTACCAAATGAGTAACAATTATATGGTTTTAGTAGGTTCAGTCTGTTCACTTCCACTAAAAGCTTTTCCTTGGGGTACTTTAAGAAAAAAAAAATATTAAAAGCAAAAAAAAAAGTAATGGGATTCCCAGACAGAAATCTGTGTTTAAATGGCATTAAAGCTGTGGTTTAAATCAACAAAAGCCAGGAAATCCAAAGTTAACCTTTATCCAGACTGTTATACCATTTTTTCCAACTCTGTGTGTGCCTGTGAGCAGCCCTCCCTTTGAATTTCCTGGCTCTGGCAACCAAAATCCACGAGTCGCTTTGAATTACAGTACTCTGGGTCTGCTGTTTAATGGAATGATACCCTGAGGATATAAGCTTACTTGCAAATGCGTGTATGTGAAATCACCGTAAATCTAGGAGTCATGAACCTAGTGCTGTTTTTTTTTAAGCTCTTGGGACCCCCAGTTTTGCCTGATTGCAAGTCCTGTCTTCTAGCCAGGTGGAAGGGTTAATGGAATATTAACACTGATAAAGTTTCATATCACAGCTTGTATGTCATAGGTATAATTCAACTGCATTTTTGAATGTTTCTTTTCTCTCTTTTCATTAGACATGGCGATGACTTGATCGTCACTCCTTTTGCCCAGGTATGTATTATTGCTGGCCTTGGCTGACTCTCAGTCTGTCCCTAGGTGTGGTCTCTAAATGGGGCCTCTGAGCCTGGCATCTGTCCCCTTTTGTCGCTAACCATTTGAAATATTTTCCTATAGGTCCTTGCCAGCTTGAGAAGTGTGAGAAACAATTTCACTCTGCTGACAAACCTTCATGGAACATCCAACAAGTAAGTTCTGACTTATTGTAGACTATCCCTTGTATAAAGATAAAAAAGAAAAAAAAAACCACATTGAACATCATGTTTATAAAAAAAAAAAAAACCCGCAAACAAACAACTGTTGAATGGAAATTTGCGCTTTAAACTAAGTTAGAATGTACAATCAAATTTGAAAATAAAAGCACTACAGTGCTTAGAAATTATCCAGTCAGAGTTTTGTTAATGTTTGCAACTTTAACACTCAATTTACCATTAGAGTTCAACAGTTGAAATAATGAGATAAGGATTTTTTTTAACTTTTTGCATTTGTCACTTTGGCCAATAATGGCTAAAAATGCTATTAAAATTATTTTTAATAAGCTGCTAGCAAATTAAGAGATTCAAACTTAAAATTAAAGTCACACAAAAGTTCAAGCTCAAGTTACCTGTTTTTTGTTTGTTTGTTTTGTTTGCTTTGGGTTTTTTTTTGATAATAATAAGCAGATTTGTGCGGTTTGGTAAATAAGGGTGGAATTACATTCTCATCTTCTCCCAGCTAACCATATGACCTTGTTCGTTTCAATTAACATTGCCAATCCTTCGTTTCCTCGTCTGTAAAGTGAAAAGGTTGAACTTCTGATTCCCAGTAGTAATTTTCTCATCCCAAATCATTTCAATCCATAGCCTAATGTAAGTGCTATACAGTTCGCTCTTCTGCATGTTTTAAAAGATCATAACAGGCTTGGAGGGTCATAGAATCTGTGATCCTGGAGTGGTGAGTCTGAGGAGGCCCTCAACATCATTCATTCAACCTCTTTGTTTTATTGAAAGATAAATCCAAGCCCTCAGGAACCCAGTAACTACCTATCAACCGTGACATAGGTTAGAAATACATAGGGACCAAAACCTGAATCTCTTGATCTTTCAGTGTTCAGGGTACAGAGTACTCTATCCCTCAGTCTTTGTAAATTTATTCATCAACCCTCCATATTGCTTTCATTCGAATTTGATATAGTGGGCTTATTAAAAATGAAAGTAAAGCCTGTTTTTAGTGGGTTATTTTTTTCCAGGTCACTGTCCTGTGACTTGCTTGTCAGCCTCTTTGTGAGATGAATTTGCATACTCCAGTGGAGGTGTTCCCACCTTTGGACTCTCCTTTTCTAAACTATTCTCCAAATTTCCACAGGAGTGAACTTTCGTGCTGTTTGACCATGTCCCTCTCCAGCTCCAGGCATTGCCATGGCTTGACCCAGCCTTTTTTTGGAGTGGCTATTTGTTTATCCCGTTTGTTTGTCAAACTTCATCCAATAAAGTACTTACTTAGTACATACTATTCATTCGTGCACATACATGTGTATTAACAAATATTAACTGACCTCCCACTTTTTATCAAGCACTGATGATAGAGTAGTGATCAAAACAGAGACGTTCTCTGGCATACAGCGGTGAATAACCAGACCAGGTATCCAGCCCATAAGATCATGTTCAGCAACTGTGGTCTAGTAGTCCCTGCACGCCCCCTGCCCCATCCTATTTGTAGATGTTCTGTTCTCTCTTCCTGAAATGTCTCCTTCCTCCTGACAGTGTCTGTTTGGAGATCCTGGCTATATTCTATGATATTATGATATGATGTCACCTCTAGTATTACCTCATCAGAATGCTATCTCTCGTCCTTCTATACTAGCTGAGTGGCCCTCATTTGGCACAAGGGTATTCTAAAGACCCAAGCACACTCTCTTTATGGATCTCAGCCCATCACTAGGCTTTATGGCCCTTAAAGGGAGATTTGTATTCATTTTTCTTTGAATTCACAAGAATTAGTAGAACAGTAATGCAGTTTATGTTCCATAATTGTTTTTTTTTTTTTAAAGAGAAAGGGACAGTGAGAGAGAAAGAGACACAGAGAAAGGGAGAAACAACTTTATTTAGTTTTTCACATGGCCTTAGTTGCTACAACATTTAGTTGTGTACGTGGTGCTGGGGTTTCAACCCAGGTCCTCGTGCTTGCCAGGCAAGCGCCGAAACCACTGAGCCACCGCTCCAGCCCCTCCATAATTGTTTATCATATGAATTTCTGAAGAAGTAATGATTAGAAGAAAGATCAACAATTTTTGTAGAAAAAATGTTTTTGGGAGTGATTCCTCATCTATTCCAACATTTCTGTTTTTGTTTTTTATAAAACATGACCTCTGGGCCCATTCTTACTGGCATCATACCTCAATAATTTTACCACTTGGAAATTATGTATTTGTGCAATTTAATTTCTTTCTCTGTATCTCAGTTTCCTACTCTGTAAATTTGGGTTGTTTTGAGGATTAAATGAACTGATCTCTGTAAAGCACTTAAAACAGCATCTAACAGCAAGTTTGAGCCGTTAAAATTGATCGTCAGTTTCTCTTGCTGAATACAGAAGTGTCATAGCACTGTGGGTTTTCACATCCATACTCAGTTACAATCACCATAAATGATATCCATGGCAGGCCTTGTCACCCGTGCTCTATGTGTAAGGAAACAAAGCTCTGGGAGATGACCTGACCAGCATGAATGGCTTCCAAGAAGCCATTCAGCTTCTTGGAAGCAGCAGTCACACTAGAAACCTGGCATCCTGGCTCTCGTTGCAAGCTCTTCCCATTCACTGCCCCTGTTAAGTCCTTTGGGTTATGGGAAGAAGTCCCTGGAAAGCTGAACAAAATAATGTTTAAGAAGAACTGATAGAATAAGATGAAAGTCAGAGAGCCTGAAGACACAGACATCGGCCAAGACAGTATTTGTAGGAATTAAAATTGGAGGATGAAATCCTGGGCCAAAATGATAGAGGTGGGAACGGAGAAGGATGAAACACACACATACACACACACACACACACACACACACACACACACACACACTTCAAAGACTTCTGTAGCATGTCTGCACTCATAACCACCACACTGTGCAGCTCCAAGGAGAAGATGGGTGGGCAAGCTGCTTTCTGCCTGTTGGTTAGCATGGGCTTAATAGTCCTTCCTAGTTAGTACTGGGGCATTCAGCCTAACCCTGCTGATAAATAAGTTATTTCAGCTCAAGTTACTTTCTTAAGAATCAGATTCTCCAGATAGTCCTGTGGGTTTTGACCCATATAAGCTTTCAACAGCCAAGTATCCTGACACCATAATTGCTGTACAAAGAACTGACCCAGAGCCTATTTCCACACTGTGGTGGGGAACCTCCCTTCAAATCATGGCCTTTGGTCCCCTTTGGTCCAAAGCAAACCACACTTACCAAACAATAAGTCTGCAGAAGTAAATTAGCAGCATCTACTAATCTTCCTCAAATCCACAACCATGTTTGTACAGAGTTGATCCCATTATTAATTTCAAGTATTCTTTATAACAAACAATAAGCAACAAAAATTTAAGGCAGGGCAAATTCCCACTAGAGCTTTACCAAAGGGAGTGGAGCTCGGCTCAGTGTAGTCTGGGCTGAGACCTGCATGATAGGTTTGGATTACAACTGGAGCAGAAGGGCAAGGGCATGTTGGAGAACTGGGGGGTCTATTTAGTGAATTCCACTCTATTCTTTGATAGTCAGTACCCTCAAACAACTAGAGAATATCCAAGAGAAGGAACTGAAGATAAAACTATCTTCCAGGAGTGAATACAGCATCCTCAGTGCAAAAAAAAGACATTTTATATGTACACTTATGTCCCACCCCTGTCGCCATACATATCAACAACTAAAATTGTAAGATTCATGGAATTCAGAAATTATTTTCTGGGATATTTGAGTAGGTTCCAGGGTTCCACTCCCTGCTTTGAATGTAACGTTTAAGCAATAATTATTTCCTTGGAGTGGTTTTCATGAGACATCTGGTTAGTGTGGTTTATTATATGAAAAAGAACTCCCACATAGAACTGTACTTCTCAGAGTAAAGGTTTCTTTTATCTTTTGGCTCTTTGCTCTGGATAAAAGCAATGTGCTATCTGCCTGAGCTTTGCTACCCAAAGGGTGAAAATCACAATGTCCCAGTTGAGCTGATTTCTTTGCATCTCCATGGTGTGTCTCACTGAGGCACACTTGATTGGGCCTGTCTTTCTTGGCTGCAACTTAAACCTACATTTCCTTTGTTCCTGGAGTTTATGTTGAAAATATGGCTTTCATTTACAATTGTTAATTCAGATAAGCATCCTTGAGGTACTTGCTGGGTTCATGGCTTCAGACATTTGCTGATGGAGAAATCAGGTGTTTGTGTGTGTGTGTGTGTGTGTGTGTGTGTGTATGTGTGTGTAAGTACTGTTCAGGAGACGGTAATCAGAAAGCAGAGCTTAGAGCAAGGTGTCTTCCTCCATCATCCCACTGTCACTAACATCATGCCTGTCACTCGTGGTCATCAGGAAATCATATAATATCTTTGTACTAATATTCTTCCAAAGCATAATCTAATTAAAATATAAGTAATCTTTGAGAAAGAATTAATAATCACTTTTTTAGTATATATCTGGCATGCCTTTCATTGCTTTGTGTACTTTGGCACAGGATTTAAATTAGCTGAGAATCATAAAATCTCGAGCATTCAGAGCGGGAAAGAACCTAGCCAAATTTCCTCAAAGTAAGTCAGAAAATATATGAAAAACCCCGCACACAGGTCTGGCACATTGTAAATCAGCGTAGATGCCTGCTCTCCCCAAGTGAGGAAGAAAATAAGAGATTCAGCGAGTTGCCGAGGGTCACACAGTTAGAAGGGGCCAGAGCCAGGGTTAGAATTCCTGTCTTCTTATTCATAGCCCAGTTCTCTCTCCATTGTACTATTCAGGGCTCATACAAATTAACTGCTGAGGCCCTCCCTGCTCGTATCACCTTCTCCAGTAGCCAGGCATATAGCTTCTTATGATCTTTCCAAAAGTTAGGGACCACTGGAAGCTAGGAAACCAATATAATTTCCCCCTGCATTCATTACAGTGTTCTAACTGGGATTCTTATGTCTGAGAAGCAGAAACGTGACTTTCAGAAGTCATTTGTTCATTTAAATTTGTTGAACCTCTTCTTTGCACCAGGCTTCAAGAATAAGAGATAGACCACATAAACGTGCCTTTCCAAAGCTTACGCACAGAGATGCTTGCCTGAATTAACAACTCTAAATAAAAGCCATATTTTCAAAAATAACTGTTGAGATGGAGTTTATGCAATGTGTTTCATTTCCAAGAAGTCATCAAGAGAATTTGGTGCTGTGAGCAGAGACTTACAACATTTAGGATCCCTCATTCATTCTTTCCTTTCATAAAGCCTTCTGTGGAACTCAGGAAAAGATGCAAAATAAAAACATTACATATATATTAATGGAGGCTGGATCTGTAGCCCAGGGGTTACAGTGGGTGCTTGCCTGCCTGGCATGCGTGAGTACACAGGTTCAAACCCCAGCACCACGTACACAACAAAGTGTCTGAGCAAAGAACGCCACATGAAAAAATAAATAAAGTTGATTTTTGTCTTTCTCTCACACACACACACTGTCTGTCTCTTAAAAAAAAAATATTATGAGGGCTGGACAGTTGCTCCATGGTTGCAGCACTTGCCTGGCAGGTGCAAGGACACAGGTTTGAACCCCAGCGCCACATATACAATGAAGAGTTGGAACAATGAAAGCCACATGAAAAACTAAATAAAAATTGATTCTTTCTTTCTCTTTCTCTGTTCCTCTCTCATTTTTTTAAAAAAAAAGCATATTATGAATCCAATGAATATGCTTCGAATACCAATATCATACCAAATAAGCCAGATTCTAGAGGTTCAACTACTAATAAGACTCAGCCTTAGTGTATATTTCTCACAGGTGGGTTCAGCAAATGGATAGGAAGACAGCAATTGCAATACAGCATGAGGGGAGCAATGATAGGGTAGACTCAGGAAATACCATAGTACAGGCGAGGCCCACTCCCAGGCCCCGAGTGCAGTCCTAGGCCATTTGACAGAGTTAGCCACTTAAAAAGAAGGAAGATGATTTTTCACTGAGCAAAATATATGCAAAAGCACAATCATAAAAGATCACACGTGTTCAGGGGACAGTGAGTCATATATAGAGCCAGGGCTGTGTATGGAAAGGAACACACTCCCATGGAATATTTGGTTCCTTGCATCACTTTTACACCAATGGTCCATCCAAGTCTGTCAGCACTTTCAGAGTTCTACTATTTTCCAGTAAATTGATTGTTCTTACAGAGGATGCAAAGACAAGAACTAGAAGTGGATCCTGCCATTAATGTGTCACATACTACTGATAGAGATATATGTACCCATATGAATCATGACATGAGGAAATTATCCTAAAGATGCATTAAAGAATAGAGCAGGAGTCATTTTCAACTGTGGAAATTATTCTTTGGAGAAGATGCTTGATCTCTGAACAGTAAGTGATATTTAGTGAAGGAAGAACTTCCCTGACAGAGAATGTCCTGAGCAGTGGCCAGAAATTGACAACACACATTGAAGGAAAAAGAAGTGATCAAGTTTGGCCTTGGCAAAGTATGAATCAAATCTTTCCCTCATCCATCCATTCATTAATTCATTCATCCATCTGTCCATTAATTCATTTCAATAAGTATTCCTGAGGGCTTGATAAGTAAAATGCTATACTGTATGCCATGCTGGGACCAGGAGTGAGTGAGTCATTCCCTGCCTGCATAAAGTTTACCTTTAATCTAAGGAGTCATCTATCAAACACTAATTAGTGACTATTTTAATTACAAGTTTAAAGTTCTGCAAAGGAGAAGTACAAGATGCATGAGATCAGTCAGTAGTTCGAGAAGAAATGTCAGGCAGGGAGGAATTCTGAGATAAGCTTAGAAAAAGTATCTTGAGGCAAGAAAGCAAAGGACTTTGAACACCAGGCCAAGGGGTTTGGAATTTAATCTCTCAGTTTTCCTGAAAAATAGCCCTTGGTATTCATGCAGGTGTTATCAGCAGATGGTATAGAGGAAAGAGCTTGAACTTTGGATTCAGAAAGACTTGGCTTTGAATCCCGCCAGTTAGAAACCATGTGTGCTTCAGGATGTTTCTCAACTTCTCAGTGCTTCAGTTTCCTTATACTTCAAACAAACTGGTAATCCTCCCAATGGATGCTGAGAAGTACTTAGCACAGTGTCTTGCAGAGAAAAGCAATCATTGGATGATAGTTTTACTTCTCTTGTTGCACATGAATATTTGGTGCTACAAAGGGTTTAAAAGTACCTTTCCTAGAATCACCCAGCCTGTCATTTAGTCATGGGTGTGGACCATGTCTACAGACTACAGCTACAATGTATGGTTACAAAGCTAGATTGCCGCTAAAGGGTAGTAGATGAATAGAGTACTTAGGAAAAAAATTACATGGCCAAAACAGTTGGAAGAGTCTTCTTAGCAACAACTTTGCAGGCCCTCTGTTGTTTAGAATTTGGCTTCTTGATCAAACTTCCCTATACCTGGGAATTCACAAATAGAGATTCCCAGGCCTCATTCCAGATATATTGAAATGGCCTCTTCAGGGTGAAGAAAGAAATTCAGGAGACCCACAAATAAGTCTGACAGCCACTGACCTAGGGTATCAATCTCTTGCTCATTGCCAGCATCCTGGTGCTCCTTAGTGGGACAGAGTCCTTAGTTACAAGTGGTTCTAAAGATGTGGTCCCCAGATGGGCAGCATCAGCAATTCTTAGGAACCTATTAGAAATGCAAACTTTCAAGTCAACCCCAGGCAGACTAAATCAGAAACTCTAGAAGTAGGGTCCAGTAAAATGTTTTAATAAGCTCACCAGGTAATTCTAGTGTGCCCTAGAGTTTGATAGCCCTATTCTATACTATCCCTGGGAGGTTCCTGAGCAATGCACTGGAAATCCAGAAGTTTGCTGGAAGTAGTTCTGCAAAGCAACAGGATGGTGAAACCAGCAAAATTAGGGGAGGAAGTACAAGAGTAAGAAAGAGAAACAAGAAGAAGAAAGGAGAAGGACCCCCACTGTTAGTGGAACATGGGTTTGTTGGTTGTTTGCTTGTTTAATTTGAGTGTTGATACCAGGAGACTTGCTATGATGAAGAATGATGCCCAGTTCCACCATGAAAAGGTAGTTCCCTAAGTTGTTGTTTGTGGCTATGTGACCTATGGCAACTGGCTTCACCTCTCTAGGTCTTCTGAGGTACAAAAACATGCAGGGCCTGAACTAATTGATCTCTATAGGTTCCTCTGGTTGTAACTTTCTGCCCTAAGGAACAGGGATTCACTCTGACATTCAGAGTGTCTCTTCTAAGAGACTTCTGGGACAGCAAAACACCAAACAGAGGGGCTGATTAGGGACCTGGTAAACAACTTCCTTCCTGGAGAGTGAGAACATCCTGAGACTGTGCAGAGGGAAATTCCAGGCCATCTGGATGTGAGAGAATTGTAGTCATCAACCCACGTTACAGGAGCCTGCCTTCCGGAGATAGCATTATGTCACTTGATTGCTCATTATGACCTGGAAAACTCCTCAGTGATCACAGGAGTTGGGAGCATTAATACACAAACTCAGCCCTTCTTTTCTCATTCTCCACAGGAGGTCCCCAGCGGCTAGTCAGCCTCCAGTCTCCAGAGTCAACCTGCAAGGTAGGCCATGTCGCCAGAGCTATCTCCATGTTTCAGAATAAGAACTGTGCCTCTTATTGAGAACTGCCTTTGGAATAGCATTTGTGTGCATGCAGTGGCTCTCAGAAGAATGTCTCTTGGTGACTTTTTTCAAAAGTACTGAAGCTTCACTTCATGCCAAGTGAATCCAAATTAAAAGTGGTATTAAATAATTTGCCCATTTTATGCTCAAGCTTTCAGAATGTGATAAATGGGATGTGCCACTCTTTCCCAGAAGAGGAGCAGCAGCCTGAGCTGTGTTGAAGAGTGCATGTTGACCTCAGCAAGTTCACTTGCAGGCCCCAGTGAACTCCAGAAGGGCTGACCTCAGAGATGCCCCAGGTCCCACGCTGGCCTCAGGGCTTCCAAGTGTGTGTTAGTGGCTTCCTCTTAGCATCAACTATACAGATCTCACTACATCTACATCCTTTCCAGGTGTGAAACCAGAGGTTCTTCCAGGTCACAAATCATTTCCCTGGGAGGTCTTCAAACTTTGTTCCTCCAAGGTGTTTTTATTGTTGTTGCTCTGTTTTTGTTTTGGGTTTTTTTTTTTTTCTGTTTTTTTTAAGAACCTAACCTCTCATCTTTACTTTACATGAAAAGCACCTGCTTTTCATGCAGTGTTGGGAACGGTGAGGGAAAGGACCTCTGTGAAGGGACACCAAGGAGATGAGTTGAGCATCAATTCCTGACACAAACACAACCCGTTAGATGACCTTTTAAAAGTTGTCCAAATGGAGTTTTCCCCCTTGAACTCGCCCCACTACTATAGCAGTGCATTTGAGAAAAACAACAAACAAGGGAGGTTAATAAGATGCACTCATAGCAAGACCACCTCATATCAAGCACTACCTGACACACTTTTCTGTTTTCAGTGGTGCTGTTCTGTCTCCTTTAGACTTATGATCTTCCCTACCTGGAAGTAATGTTCTGCTAGTATTAGGATCATAAGAATCACAGAAGTATCATAAAAGCCCAACTCTTACAAGAAAGGAACAAAAGCTGTGGATTCCATTGGCTCATCAGCTTCTGAAGTATTTATGGCATATGCTTTTTAAAAATATTTTTACAAAAGAAAGATTGAGGATAAAAATAAAAGTGAAAGAAAGACATTAAGTAAGGGTGAGTTTACTCTAGAGCCCCATGATAGAAAATAAATAGAAGTAAATAGTACTCACAACTATGGACTTCAAAAACCTGGAGTGCTGTATGTATTATTTCCTTTGGAAGTTTTATAAAAAGAAACAAAAGAGAGTATTTTATCATATAACTGGTGTTGCATGCTTGGAGATAAAAGGACCTGGGTTTGAAACATCTGTTATTTCATCCCCCTGGCCCACCACCCAGGGACTGCTGCTGCATTTCTATTTGCCAAATTTGCTAAAACCTTTTTTATATCAATTGGAATATTTAGACTGTGTTTTCTCTTTGTTATAATACATACGGACAGACATGAAGAGAATATGTGATATTTGTGATTCCATAAATTAGTTCATTAGCCAAAGATACTGTTGGAAAGATTGTTTTATGATTATTGGCACAGTAACTACATCTTGGCAACTAGAGACTCTTTTGCTAAATTCTTTTAAAACAATGGAGCAAAGAAATGACAATACCACTTAGGCAATTTGTTTTTGTCTGTCTTTGTGGCAAACTACAAAAATCTTAGTTTTTCATTGGGAAGAGAATGTAGTGATACCAATTATTACGTAATTATGGGTTTCAAAATCTTCTTAACCACCGTCAGAAAAGGAAGGAGGAGACACACATCCCGTGTTTTGTTCTTATTATCAGCTTAAATAAGTCAGGCAGATTTTTCCTGTTATTTTAATATTTATCAGCATATGACAAAGAGGTGTGTTTAAATAGAAACTTTAAAGGAGAATGAAAAATAAATGGCTCGGAGCAAACAGAATGGAGAGCCGCAGGGGCTGCTTTGAAACATGATTTTTTTATGATAATAAGATCAGGTTTTCATTTATTGGTAATGCACTCATGTATTTCAATTGCAATCTAAGATAAAAGGTACAAAAATTCACACTAAACAGCTTTAGCAACAAGGTAGTTTATTAGCAAAGCTTCACTGACTAAGACAGCTGCATTCTTGTGTAGAGGCAAGCTTGAGCGCAAGAAAGCCAAGTCTTCAAAGTTAGCTTCTCTTTCTTCTTCTACTTACCTTTTCCTCTTTCTCCTCCTCCTCATCTTCCATAAAATGAAGGAAATATGATTCATTTTAACAGCCAATCATCAGAAGTAAAACTTAAATTGAGATATTTATTCATGCAAATTGATCTATCAATGGGAAAATCCAAGGAAATCTCTCAGCCCGAAATACCTTTTTTCTCATTGTTGAACCAAGATAATTCTTAGCTGTCATGGCTCAACACACATTTCCCTATTCTGAAAAAAAAAAAAATATATATGTATATGTATATGTATATATGTATGTGTGTGTGTGTATATATATATATATATATATTTAATTTTTGGTATAATTGCTCCTTTTTTGTGCCAAGGCAACAATTTAATTGTGTAATGCACAGTAATTCCTGGCTGGAATGATTTCCTCCTTTGGAGATGAAGCTCCTGCAGGTTTGGACTACACCTTATTCCTCTCTATCATTCCTAGTGCTTTAGCATAGTGATTTTCACAGAGCAGAACTGCAATAAATGTTGAATTGAGCTGGAAAAGCACATAAAATTTGGGGATTTTAACTGAAGGAAAATTAAATAAATTAAATAAATAAATAAAATTAAACTTTAATAATAAGCCAGTATTTTTGTCTTTATGACTCTGAAAATTATTCAGTTGTGTTTATATTTTATATTTCAAATCAGTAATTGCATTGAAATTAAAAGAGATTTGAAGTACATTCTGTAATTTCTTATACATGTTAGTGTGTTCATACAGATTTTGAATATAAAAAGTTAAACCTAGCTGGATTCAGTGGTCCTTCCCTGTAATCGTAGCTTCTATGGAAGCTGAAGCAGGAGGACACAAGTTCAAGGCCAACCTCAGCAACTTAGTGAGGCCCTCAGCAACTTGGCAGGACCTTGTCTAAAATAAAAAGTAAGCAGGGCTTGGATTGTGGCTCAGTGGTAGGGTACCACTGGGTTCAATCCCAGTACAAAACAAAACAAAACAACAACAACAACAAAAGAGGCATATTTAAGAAGTTGGCATTCTGCCCCTTGCGTAGGTAAGCTCAGAAAATTAATAGAGATTTTTAGAAGAGCAGTGTGGAAGCCATATGCTCCCAGGTTGAGGAAAATCAGGCAGCAAACTCTCCTGGGGGTGTTAAAAATGCAAATGCTCAGAGTCTAAAGAGCATCTCCATTTGCCTCACATTTTGCCTTTTCACAAGCTTGAAATCCAGGCTTTCTTTGCATAGTGCTCAAGGATTGAAACAGAAACCTCAAAAATAAGGAATAGAGGAAAGAAAACTCTAAAGCAAGGCAAGAATTTGAATCCTGTCACCTTTATGCTTTAAAAATGGAAAATTGAAAGAATTCTCAGGACTTCAGGCTCCAAAACTGTCTTCAACAGAAAAAAATCACATCACATAATTTTTAAAAAATATATATCAAGGAGATGTGTTGTTGAACAATCATAAATGCATATGCAGTAACAATATGATACACCTCCAATCCTAATCCAGAATCACGCCCCTGTCACCCACAGCCCAGTCTCTTGATTCTTCTGTATTCCCCTCTATGACAGATAAAATTCCAGGTGTGTGCACATGAGGTTATGTGATCATTGTCCCACTTTCTCACCCTGTCTCTCCTTTGTTCTTGCGCATATTTCATTAATGATTCTATAATCATGTCATTAATAATTCTCAATGTAAGAATTTACTCAGAAGATCAATTATCAAGTGATCTTTGTCTTTAAAAATGATTCTTGGCTTTACAAAAGGATTGAAGAAATATTGCTTTTAATAGCCAGCACCACTGAGTCATATAAATGTGACGATTTATAATAAAATATGCCACATATAATATTTTAACAGCCAAAAAGGCATGTGAAGTAAGATGTTCTATGCTATATTTTTGTTCCAGAATTTACCATTAAATGTGTTGAGTACGAACATCACCACTTGTATATCAGATATTATAAGAATAACCCAGAAGTCCTTGGCTTATAGGAAATGACAGAAATCCACCAAAATAACTAGAAAATTTTCTTGAGGACCTCAGGCTAGACTGCTACCAATGCTGTTTCTCTCGGCCTGGGTATCCAGTCTTGATTTCTGGTGGTTTCCAACATCATTCAATTAGGTTGCATTTAGAGAAAAGATGTGTTCAGAGGAATAGGATGAGGTAGTATAGTGTTTTCCACTAAGGCCTGAAATGAGTTGACCTAAGTGAAAAACTGAGGTTCTTAAATGCTCCAGGGAATCCATTTCTTCTGATATGTATACAGGCCCTTCTGGAGGAGGAAATGATTCTTTACCAGTTGACAAAAAGAAAGAAGTGCCTTTCTCCTGGAAAGCCTACTTCTCCATCTGAGTTAGTCCCATGTCTTTTCTTGATCATGAGCATTTTTGAAGGTTCGAGTCCAGGCTGCCAGATGCAGGATCTGTTCAAGGAGTAGAGAATGGCTCATTTGGGTTGCCTTAGATTCTAAGTAATAAAGATAGTTGAAACCCTGGTTCAGTTCTTATTCTTTCCAGATCGTCTTAAGCCTGGGAGGAGACAGTGATCCTGTGTGAATGGGTGCAGAGCTGTCTGGGTACAGCAGCAACGGCCTGAGAGCTGATCTATGTCAGATGACTGGAAGTGAAGCTCAGTACAAGCGGAACCTTTGCTTGGTTTCTACATTAGGCAAGAACTGTCAGGCAGGATTACAACACTTATGGGCAAATAGGAATAAAATCAATCTTGTTACCAAAGGCTGTGACCACTCATGATAAAGGAGAGATTGGAGGAAATTACAAAGAGAAAAAGAAATTTAGAAATATCAAACTATGCTTTCCTCAGTGTTCTGAATGCTATATGACTGAATTATTGGGATAAGTGGCTTAATATGCACCTTGAGTGTTTAACCAACCTGATTGCACCAGAAAAGCCCCTGGTGATTCTCAGAATAATTCCCCAAATGGTTGTTTAGTAAGAATTACTTTTGTCTAAATAGCTCTTTTTGGAAAGTTTACCCCAGAGCATCAACACTGAGCCATTTATATTGATTTGCAATTATTTCATATATGCCTAAAATTAAGTATGAGAAAGTGGCACAAAAACTTTAGCAAGCTAGCTGAAGTGTGAATAGTTAAAATTTTACCCTTGAGCAAACATTGCCAAAAATTACGCCCTGTTCACTAATGGCTTATTTCACTAGTTCAAAATTAATTTCTAAATTTAGCATGAATATTTCTTCATTTTAAATGGAACCTAAGAGATCTCCAGCATCTAATCTCTATCTAGCTGCGGAAAGAGTTGAGTTCATTCCATGTGGCTCCACTTCATGTTTTCGAACTGCTGAGAAACACCATTTACCCACCCCCCTTGAAAGTTGGAATCATGCATGTTAGTAAGTATTTCAGTTATGCTATTGACGTCAATGGAGTCATTAAATAGATTGCTGGCCCTCCCAGAGGCAAATCACTGCCAGGGACCTAGATACAGACACTTTTTTTTTTACAAAGACAACCATCAGGTTTTGCTATAGCAGTAAGCCGGAGAGCCAGAAAAAGAAAAGTTTATACTGTAGCAGACCTATCTCCAAACAGTTTCTTTCTTTCTTTTGCATTTTAGTTCCGGCTTTTCTTTTTCTTTGGTTACAGAAGGCTCAGGAAGGTACCCAGATATTGTTGCCTGAATGTTTTTTTTGTGCAAAAGCATCTCCTGTAATTGAGATCATGAAGGGAGGTACCCCACTTTGAAAAATGGGTCTCACCTTTTGCTCTACATAGCCGATCTTGATGTTTATTTGGTGGCATGAATTGTCTAGGCAAATTACTATTGTCTGCTGGTAAGGTTATGTTTGATTTATATGTTTTTGAATAAACAGTTTCCCCCACACAACACACACACACACACACACACACACACACACTCCACATTTTGTCCTTTCAGCTGCCTCTGCATGGCTCAAAGCTGCAGACCTGCAACTATAAATCAACCTTTATGCAGCCATCACCATGCTAGGGGACCACGGCTCTGTAGAGCCTCCTCTGTGGAAGAGGAGGCTGGGAAGAAAGATTCCCTTCTCTTGGCTGCCTCATGTATGGGGCTCTTGCAGGAGGCTGTCCACGTGCCTGTGTCCTCCCAAAACCCAGCTGCTGCCTGCCTCAAGCCTGGTCATGCAGCTCCCAGGCGTGTTAGAGAGCCCTTCAGGAAACCACTGCCTCTTCCTGGATCTTCATGACAGCTCTGTATACCTGGGCAGCCTCAGGAACCAGAGCCAAAGATTCATCTCACACCTGGATCCTTCCACCTCCCAGGCTCAAGGTCAGGGAGCCACCCTCAGCAGATGTCTTCAAATCTGGTTGTCAGGGTCTATCACATTGCTTATAGAATTCACCCTCTCCTGCCACTCCCCTGAACTGTCCCCTCCTGCTACTCAGCACTAGTGATGTATAGAAACTCAGACATCTGAACACACCTTTGGTAACCCCTTTTGGTTCATCTGGAGACCCGGATGCGTCACCCCTCCACCACTCTTCCTGTTCCTGCATCCTGGCTTTGAATAGCAGCGTCACCATCCATGCCTTTTATCTCTCTCATCAACTATCACTGCCAATTTTTTCAGGTTTTTTTCTCTTATCTTCCCTTTTCTCCACTGCCTCCCCTGGAGTTTAATGCTTTCTCATGCTGTACCTAAACCATTACAGTAACCTTCAACTTGGTTCATAGTCTATACTCCAATCCAACCTTTTTTCTGGTTCTAGAACTATTATTCAAAATCGTTTGAGGTTATTTCATTTCATTATTTGGCTGTTCTTGTCCTTAAAGATCAGATCCAAACTTCTTGCCACATATGCAAAGGCCCTCAGAATTTTGCTCCTAATTCATTCTCGGTCCTCATCTCCCTTATTACATCCCTATGTATCTCTGTTGACTGAGTGGTGCTGAGAGTCCCACCCCTGCCGAAGCCAGGCTCCTTGGCCTTCCCACCTTTTTATATGCTCTTCTCTCTCCTTAGTTTGCCCTTTCCCACAAATATCATCACATATTCAGCTCAGGGATTTTCTTACACTGACACAACGAATACGTTATTTTCTCTAATTCTTAGATTCTAGAGTTAGAATAAAATTTTATACTTTTATTCTGGTATATAGTAAATGCTTAGAAAATACTATTTCCTATCTGGAAAGTACCTTTTTTATCCTCTAGGACTCATCCTATCTACTGTCTCAGCCTCCTCAACTCACCCAAAATCAATCTTTAATTATTATCTCAAAAATCTCAATTATGGGGCTGGAGAGGTGGCTCAGTGGTTACAGCGCTTGCCTGGCATGCGCAAGTACGCGGGTTCAAACTACAGCACCACATACACAACCGAAGTCTCAGAGCAACAAAAGCCATGTGAAAAACTAAATAAAAATTGATTCTCTCTGTCTCTCTGTCTCTCTCTCTCTCTCTCTCTCACTAGCCTTTTTCTTTAAAAAAAATCTCAATTGTTACACTGTTATAATTATTTTGTTAATTTTCTCCTCTTTGAAATCAAGAGAATTCCAAGTTCAAATGCTAACCAGCTTATTTTTGTAGTCCCAATTTATACCATAAAACATAATAGCTCCCCAAGAAATATTTACAGAATAAACAAATACAACTGAACAAATGCCCATCCACTCCTAAATTCAAAAATATCAAAAAGGAACTGAGGTGCATGTTCTGCTTTGTTCAGGCCTAAGTATCTCCTGACTCCCAGGGCATGTGCTCAGTGCTGGCATCCCCGGCTGACTTGGACTACATGTGACACTCAATGCACTTGAAGTGACCTCTTTATTATATCACAAAGTGGCAACATTAAAAGAAATGGAAGAAAACAAAATGATTAAATATGTCTAGTGTATATGCTATACAGTATTATTCTCTTAGTTTTAGCACAGGACCAAGCACAATGTAGGTATGTAAATATCGTGCTAAATTGAGTTGGGTGTCTGGATCAATCTCTCAGAAGAGTTACTTCCCTGAGGCTCAGTTTTCTTATCTTGAAAATGGGCATTTTAATATTCTATCCCTTAGGACTGTTGTTAGGGTTAAATTAAACATCCTAGGTATAGGGAGGTTAAAGTGAGCCAGCCTGCCTCTTTCAAAGTCCAGCTCTTCTAGTGTGTGACCTCAGGACAAATTGCTTCTCATTTCTGTGTCTCAGTTGCCTCATCTCCAACATTGGGATGAAACTGCACCAACCTCACAGGTTTGTTGTAAAGGTTAAATATGCTAACGTAGATAAAGCTCCTGGACAGCTGCCAGCATTAGTGTTGGTAGCATGGGTCTCAGAAGTGTTCTCATACAGTGCCCAGCACACCACAGACCAAGTAATCAGCGTGTGGTCCTCGGAACCCAGGCCTTCTGGTATCAGTAGGGAACCAAAACAGAAATCCCCATCGAGATGGTTCTAAAGGTTCTTGTCTACTTCCCTTCCATGGTAACACAGTAGTCCCCCTTTACCTATAGTTTCACTTTTCATGGTTTCAGTTACCCTCTGTCAATCATGGTCTGAAAATATCAAATGAAAATTTCATTTAAAAGTGTTCAGAAGTTTTAAATTGCATGTTTTTCTGAATAATATGATGAGATCTTGCACCACCCTTCTCTGTCCTGTCTGGGATGTGAATCATCACCTTAGCATATCCATGCTGTATACTCTACCTGCCCGTTAGTTGCTTCACAGCCACTTTGGTTATCAGGTGACTACTGTGGTATCACAGTACTGTGTTCAAGCAACCCTCATTTTACTCAATACAGTAATGTCTACATCATTAATTGTTGTTGATCCCTTATTGTACCTAATTTATACATTAACCTTTATCATAGGTATGTATAGAAAGCACAGCATACAAAGAGTTCAGTACTGTCTGTGGCTTCAGGCTGTCATTGGAGGTCTTGGAATACATTACTTGAAGATAAGGTGTGAGGAGGGGGGAACTATGGTACAATCTAAAAGAAACTCTTTCTTTAAAGCTTAAGATTCTTTCCCCTGCCATAGCAGCCCAGGAATATAGAAATAGATTTAGAGTCAAAGATATGATTCTCTAAGACTAGGGAACAGGATGGAGAATGGAGCTGACACCAAACACAAGAGCACCTAAGTATGATGACTTCTCTTAAAAGCAGAGTGAAAAAATGAATGCCAACTACTGAGGATTCTGATAAACCAGATCTGTTAACTGAGAGCTTTCTCTTGAATAAAGCAGAGGAGGACAGTTTTAAGACAGCATAATCGCAGCTGTAGAGCTCATCACCACTGGACTGAAATTCAGCCCCGGGTTGGCACACACCTATGCAGCACAGGCCGTCCGGCAGAGAGAAGAAAAAGAGTCAGGGAGAAGTTTGACTCCTTCTGAAAAGACTTCATGCTCTCTCCAGTCACTACAGAGAATGGGAAAACACCCTTATCCCCACCTTACCCCCTTCTCTCTTTAAGAGCAGGTCAGGGCTGGCCTGGAGAAGAATGAATGTGGAACTTTGCTAGGAAAGAAAGGAGGAAGGAAGAGGACCCTCTAAGTTCCCATTTCTGCCTTCTGCATCCCCGAGACAGCAGATCCTAGGGGCAGGGTGTATTCTGCTTGCGTATTTCTGATCAACTCTGCCTAGCGCATTGCGGAGTTGTCTCCAGAGCCTTTCTCGGAAGCCAGGAGCATTTCAGGGAATGGTTTTCTTCTAAGAGAAGAGAAACAAAGCAGGGACTGTCCCCTTGAAATAGAGAACAGGCCACAGAACTCACTGGATCTTAGTTTATTGTTCTGACTTCCTCCTGGCCAGAGCTGCTGACAAGGACCAAAAGAGACTCCTCAGAGTGTGTATTGTTCCTATCCCCTCTGGCTGTGCCCACAGAGAGAGCTGAGGCAAGAGCAAACATCCAGCTTACTTGATGCACAGAGGCAGGGGGCCAGATACTGAAGGCTTACTCTCTGCACCCCCACCCCCACTAATTGTATTTGGGGGACTTTCCATTTCTCTAAGGTCTAGAATGGCTAGCCAGGCTGGCATAAGAAACTAGATACTTTCCAAAGCTCCACATGCCTGTCTCTGATTGCCAGAGAGGAAAGGAGTTAGTAGTTATTATACTTCTATTATGTGCCAGGCACAGGGCTAGGCCCTTTATATCTATTATCTCCTCTAATTCTCGCAAGAAAACCGTTTGTGGATATCACTGTCCCTATGTTACTGACAGAAAAAAAAAAGAGGCTTAAGGAATATCTGGTGCTTACTCAAGACAATAGTTAGCTAGTGAAGACATCAGAACTGAAACAGATCTTTTTTTCTTACAAACCCCTGCTATCCCTGCCTGCACCTACCATAAACCTTGGACATGATAGCTAAAGGAAATGGGGGGGGGGCGTTGTGAGAATATCACACCAAGGAAAGCAAACAAGGTTACTGAATTATCAGCAGCCCTAATAACTTCTATTTAAGAGTAATTATCTCTTTTATTCCTTTGCACCAAATCACTTTTATTCCAAGTGGTAAGCAAATGGGTGCATCTTGAGAGAAGTATATTTCATATGGATCTATTATACATTCATTCATTTATGCAAAAATCATGCATGAGATGCCTATTGTATACAAGGTTTAGATGTTGAGGACTCAGTAACGAAGGAAATGTATTTAGTCCCTGATTTCATAGAGTTTACTTTCCACCAAATAGCACATGAATGAATGAATGGTTGTACATTGTAATAAAGAAAGTACAGAAAGCACTGGTTTTGCCTCAATTTTTCACCTGTAACAGTGGGAATAAGACCAGTACTTGCCAATAGGGTTGTGGTAACATTTAAAGGAGTTGTTAAATGTAAATCATTTATCTGGCACCTAGTAGTATTTAATATTTGCTCTAATTATTATTGTCACTAGTTATTAGGGGACTAAAGTAGATTAGGCAAGAAAGAGGCCTTTGCAAATAAGTGACCTTGAACTTGAGACCTGAACAATGATAAGGAGCTGAGGTGGGTGGATGAAGTAACCAACACCTCAAAGGCACTTCAGCCAGGGACCTGGCTTGCTAGAGTAGAGCTGAGAGACGTGGCCAGACAGGCTGAGAGGCCAGGCTGGGTAGAGAATTTGTAGGTCATAGCAGATGTGTGTGTTTTATTGAAATTTAGTTGGAAGCCATTAAAAGATTTTGAGAAGTAGATGGACATGATCTGACTTGAATTTTAAATACAGTGCTTCTTTCTGAGCTCCAAGTGTAGTACCTCCTGTGTGCTTTCTGGCACTGAGCTTCTCTATCCAACAATCAGTTCTTGCCTCTTCTATCCACCTTAGGTTTAAGATGGGCTCTGGAGCTCAACTACTTGAGTTTATTTCCAGTTCTATTGTTTTCTTTCTCTACGATTGTAGACATGTGATTCAATATCTCTGGGCCTAGATTTACTCATCTCTACCATGGGGAAAATGCTAGAACCTACCACATAGAATTGTTTTTAGACAAAAATTAGTTTATTATATGTAAAGTGTTTATAACAGTGACTGGCACACAGTGCTAAACACACATTAGTTGTTTTCATGAATTTTCTGCCTGTTACCATTAGGCTACATCCTCAGTGCCTGGCACAGGACAGGTGCTCAAAAAATATTTATTGAAAAATGAATGAATAAGGAAAGAGAGGTTATGCAATAAATTGCAACTAAAAGGAGAAAAACAGTGCTGTCTTATTCTGGAAAACAGGCTTCCCGGAGTCAGGGGTATATCCTGACAAGGAGGACTTTGCTTCTGGGGACAGAGAAGTTGAATGACTTTGCAGCTGCCCAGCTGTTACAGCTTTGGGGAACTAGAAACAACTTCCATGGGACAAAAATTTGTTTCAAAATCTGTGATGCCAATCTGGACTGCCATCTGCACAAACAGAAAATTGAGCTTATGAAAGAGCTTTTCTCATTCTCTTAGGCTATGTGACTGCTTCTTTGGAAAGCAAATGCAAATCTAAACCTCTGGAGTTCTCCATTCCCTGCCTGTGCAAGACAGATCCACTGAATGAGCCGGTAGTCCTGCCAGGGACGGAACTCAGCGACTTCCTTTTCATCTCTGCATTGCTAGCAAGGCCTTAAACCAACAAGGGTTCAGTGCAAGGAAGGAAACAAACACCACAATGTGGTGCATGAGCTCTGGAAGAGGCTCTTCACGTATTTGTAGGCCTGGAGACTTGGGGCATTCACTGCCAATGGCACCTTTGCTTCTTCCTGCAGCCACACAGGGTACTGGCCTTGACGAATGGGAAATCTCCCACTCTCTGAATGTTCCAGTTCTGTGCTATGTGTTTATGCATGCACATGCATGCCTGAGTGCTGGTTTGTTCCTTTTTTTTTTTTTAATTCCAGGGGAAAATAAGGGTTCTTTACATGTCTTTTGTCAGCACAATGGGGCTCTGTTCTCACTGACCTGGTTTTCCATTATTCCTTTCCTCGCTCATTGCAAGTTTAGCCTGTCTGCCTCTTTTCACCCACAGACCATTTTCTAAGTCTTCCTCTGATTTAGCCCCCTCTCTATGCCCCTCACAGTTTCCAACCACCTCTGTTTAATACTCTCTCTAATTAAAAGAATTAAGAATTTCACCTCTGGAAAACTTCCTACAATTAGTCCTACCTGTTGTCAGTAATTGCTCCCTTCATTCATGTTGTATGGGACTCTACATGTCCTGTATTTTCCTTTGTCATTCACACATTTGTTCAGGTGGTGTGTATTCCTTAAGCTACATCCTTCAATTGTGCCCTGACAGTGGGAGGGAGGGAGCTTACTCTTGTAATAAGATCCAGTCTCTGATCTTGAGTTTGCACCTTCTGGAAATAAGGAATAGGGGAGTATGACACCTGATGATGAGGACCATATCACCAGGGGCTTCCAGCACTAGGACTTGGACCCTTGCTTGTCTGGCCCCAACACCTCTGTACTCCTCCCCAGCCCTCTGTGCTATCAGGTAAGAATGCTTCAGGTGATGCCCACTCTGGCACCTGTCCTAAAGGTGCATAGCCCTGGTAATGACATTCACATCTGGTGTCCCAGTCACTCAGCTTTCTCTGGGCAATACAAATGACTTCCTGAGCTACGTTTAATCTTCTCCAGATTCTAGAACTAGAAAGAATTACTGAGAAAATGTGGTTTGAGCTCTTTTCTCCCCTTAGAGAGAGGACTGAGCCAACAGGGATGTGACTGTGCCTTCTGTTCCAGTAGTAAGTCCCTCATTGGAAGGCTGTAGGGCTTGGGGGTAGGTAATCCTGGCAGGCAGAGGAGCAGGGGTGGGGGTTATGGCAGAACAGAGCACTACCCACAATGTGAAAGCTATCCCTGGCCTCTCACATCACAAGGAGAGAGAGATTTGTGATCTATAGTGAAACTGGGGCAAGCCTTGCTTGAACACCAGGAGGCAGCTGCTGAGTTCTCGGCTGGTTCTGGAAAGTCCCATTTTGAATAATTTGCTTTGTTCAGCTTCCCTACCTCAGGTGAAATGGCATAACTTAAGCCAAAGAGCACTGGGCTGGAACTCAGGAAACCTAAATTTTAGCCCCAGCACCAATCAGCTGTGTGACCTGAGTCAATTCTTTAACCCTCCCAGACAGTCATTTTCATTTTGAGTCTTTGAGTCTAGAATCCAATCTCACAGAGCCCTCAATTTTCTAGAATAGCCCCTGAATGAGACACAGCAGCGTGGGGGTGTTGGGATGGAGAATTCTTTTTCGGAAAAGAAATAGCCCCTGAGCTAGTAGCTGGGAACCTGGAGTTCCATCAAGCCCAGGTCTTCTTGATCCAACTCCAAACCTTGGTCTTCTTATACCCTGGCCCCACCCTGACATCAGACCCTACTATTATTCCATAATACAGTGTGCCTTTAATATTTCCCCGATCCCTGTTAGCCTTGTAGTTGGCACAATTCAATAGTAAATATTTAGTGAGTGCTTAGGAGTCCTAGAGAAACAAAAATGAAAGGGACATATGCCTCATCTAAGCTTAAAAGCATTTTAAAAGGGAGAGTAGGGAGAGTCTGGAGCCATACTGCCTCAGTATAGAGCCCAGTTGTACTACTTAATCCTTGGGGGTAGGCAATTCTGGCAGGGAGAGGAGAGGCATGGGAGGATTTTTAGGGCAGAGCAGAGCAGTACCTACTGCATGAAAGCTACCCCCAGCCTCAGTTTGTCTTCTTTCTCATTTTCTTCATCTTTAAATCCTTCCTCTTAGAGGAGTTATGAGACTTAAATAAGTTATTTCATGTAATACACTGAAAATAGTGCCAGTCATAGAGTCATGATTAAACATATCACTGATGAAATTGCTACAGTTGTGTTTCAGCCCCCTAACGCCAGGCATCTCAGGAAAGGGAAAAAACTAGATCTTGTTCATTGGCACTGTGAGCCTTATGAATGTTCTGTTACGTGCAAAGCCCTCTGATAGATTCTTGGTAGAAGCCAAACTTTCCACAACTTACTTTAGAAAATATGATCATGTCTTAGAACTTATATTAGTATAATTTGGAGAATTTTTTCTTTTTCTCTTTAAAAATTCTTTTTCTTTCCTTCTTTCTTTTTCTTTCTCTTTTCTTCCCCCTTGTTTAGAAAGGTTAGGAATGAGGAGATGTTCCAGTATACGCTGACTAAATCAGGGTGAGCAGTTCTGGAGGGGTGGGATCAACAGAAAGCTCATAGGAAGATTATTCTTTCTTGAAGGAGAAGGCACTTTTAGGACTCAAATGTCGGACAAAACAGTATCATCTGCCTTTAATAGGTTTCTATGTCAGAGAGAGACTCATCTTTTCATTCACTCACTGTCTAATTCACGAATCCATTCATTCTAAAAGCACCTTGTGAGTCTCCCCAAGACAGCCTTAATCAGGCCTTGTTCTGGGTCATGGAAACACAGGATGAGTAAGCCATCATTTCTTCCTTGGAGGAGCACACAGTCTTGTGGGGCAGACAAACATGGTTGATATATAATATAGTGTGATAAGAATTTGCCAGAAGCATGAATAAAGTGCTCTTTATTCATAGAGGAAGGAAGGTAGCTAGAAGTGGAATCATATCTTAGGTACAAATAACACTCTGTACTGGGCTATGCCTAGGAAATTTACAAATTGAGTTTTATTGAATTTAAAAAATTAGTATTTCTTGCAGCTGTAATTTCATTTATTACTAATCATTTCAGCTCACATCAGCACATTCATTGAGCACCTATTATAAATAAGTAAATGAGTAGAATACAGATTAATTTTGACCAGGGCCACTAGGACAAGGAATGTAGAGGAGATGCTATTTGAGCTCTGTCTTGAGGGAAGGAGAATATCTCAAAAGACAAAGTGATAAATATTTTTCAAGAAAGCAGACCATGCTCAAACAAAGGTATAGAGGCCCAAAGAGAGTGGGCTGTTATTGGAATGAAACTCACCGAAATATCTGTGTGTGTGGAGGGATGGGGCAGGAGATTGGGCGGGAAGGATGGGTAGGAAAAAACTAGAGGGTTTCGTGTATCTCTCACACAAGCTGAGCTTTTATTTTATGTGCAGTGAGGAGCCACTGATATTTGTTCAACAGGGGAGTACATTACCGGCGTTGTGCTTTTGGGGATGTTTAATGTAGCATTGCTATGGTGACAGAAAACAATAGCAAACCTGGAGTCAGAAGACAAGGGAGAGAGACACAAATCCCAGTGCAGCCATCAGTTAACTATGTGATCTTGAGCAAGTTCATGACCATTTCTGATCCTCGGCTTCCTTGCCTGTACTGTAAGCAAGGTGAAACCCCTTCCTTATGAACAACAACGGCAACAAACAAACCTTTTTTATTGATTGCTACTCTCTGAGCAGCATTGTGCTGGTCCATCAGATTGTAATATTTAAGCACCAAAGCAACTCCGTTGAGTCCTTCAAAAAGTTCAACATAGGGGCTGGAGCAGTGGCTCAACAGTTAAAGCACTTGCCTGGCATACACAAGGACCGGAGTTCAAACCCCAGCACCACGTACACAACTAAAGGCTGTAGAAGCGAAGTCCAGATGGAAAAATATAAAATAAAAATTAACTCTCTCTTTCTCTCTTGCACACTGTCCCTCTCTTAAAAAAAAGTGTAGCATAAATTAACTAGTTAATGTATATGACCTACCAGTGCCCCTCTTAAATATCCATCCAAAGACATATCCTCCCAAAGTCTCAAACACAAGTGTTATTACCAGCATTATTTATAAAATCCCCAAATTGCAAACAACCTAACTTCATATCAACTGATAGCTGACTAGATAAAAAGTGTGATATGCATACGACAAAACGTTATTCAGCACTAAGAAATAAACTAAAGATATGTGCTACATAGGACAAGGAGGACCATCATAAATATGATGCCCTGTAAAAGAAGCCAGATGTGAAACTCACATATTGTGTCATGCTTTTTACATGAAATATCCTGAAAAGGCAACAATGAAAAGAAAATACATATATATATTGCTTATTGCCCAGAGCTAATGCAGGGAGCAGAGATTAACAGTGAAGTTGCATGAGGGGTGATATTAGGGTGAGAAAAATGTTTTTAAACTGATTTATGGTGAAGGTTGTACAAGTTAGTAAACCTGCTAAAAGATCATTGAATTGACCACTTGAAAAGGTAAATATGCAAAAGATGCCTCAATAAGGCTATTTTAAACATCCAAACCAACTCTACAAATTGGATGCGATTCTTACTCCTACTTATCAGATGAGGATATTAACTTTCCCAAAGTCCTCACTAAAAAGTTAGTGGAGGTAGGATTCCGAACTCTCCCTGTATGAACTTGAGTCCATACCCTTGGCCACTGTCCATCTTGCTTCCTCCCTTATGTCACAAAGTGGTTGTGAGAATCAAATTAAGCGTAGGATACATGTTTGATCACATTATGAACACAGCAGGCTTGGGTTGGCTCTCAGACAATCCTAGCTCACCCTGATTTGGGCAGCGTTGGCCAGATGGTGTGGAGGGGGTACAAAACAAAGGGAGGGCTGCGCAGAGGTCCTGGCTGTAAGTACCAGGAGCCTGCCCAGGACACTGTTGGGAGAAAGAACAGAAGATGTGGCTGAAGCCAAGTATGGCTGCGCTCTCCCTCCTAGACTTTCACTTCTCTAAACAAGCCTTTGAGACACTTGGTTCTATTAACAAGGGAAGACAAAGAACAGAGGTCTTCCCTTCCTTTGGCAAACAGCTGACACACTTTCCCATCATAAACTTTGTCATTCAGGATGTAAAACCAAATCCAACAACCCAACCCAGCCAGAAGGTTAAATAAATAAGTGCTAAATAAATAAGTGTAGTTCTTCTCCCCCTACGACCCACAGTCTCTGTTGGAGAAGCCACGTGCCTCTGCTAATTGAAGTCTACTTGTCAAGTTTTCTTCCTGTTTAAAAAATTTTTTGGGCGGGGGAGTTGGAATTTTGAGGAATGGGAACGTTTTATGATTTGTTTTACATTTTCCCATCATGAGCCCCATTGTTAATAATAGTTATGAATCACAGGTGAGGGAGCACACCTAGCGATTCATCTTTTATTTTGAAATGCTGTTTTAACTCAAAAGTCAGAAACGTAGCCCACAGCCTTGGCTGATGCAGGACTGGGTAACTTAATAGGTTTCTTGCCCCCTACATCACTTTCTATGACTGATACTTTGTGGCACTGAGGTGCCTGCCACATTGTGAAACTTTATTATTAATAAATTCACATTTCCCAAAACAAACAAGACAGTATGGCAGTTGTGTTTGCTCTGCATATCTATGAGTTGGTTTTTCATCATTTCCTCAGACCAGTGTACTAGTGCTTCCCATTGCATGAGTGAAAAATAAATACGAGAATTTAGTTTGCCTATTTTGGCAACATAAACGTGGGACAATTTGTGGTCACAGAGTCAGGACTTCTTGTTCCGGAGGACTTGCTAGCCAGCGGATGGGGCTGTGAGGTTCCTTAGGGAGGACAATATTGAATCTGGAAGTGCACTGGACTTAGCCCATGTGGTAAAGAGAGTTTCGAGTACTCCCTGGTTTTATGACATTCAGTCTTTGAGTCACTGTCCCCAAAGAGCCAGGAAAAGCTAGTGTATGTCTGCCCTGGTAATTAAATGTTTGGGCTTGAAGAAGTTGAAGAAATCATAAACGTAGAAAACTAACCCTACTAGCTTCCTTCGCTGCTGTAAGAACTCAACCAGTCAGGACTCATTCAAAATACCTAATTCTTGACACCGACTACCTGTAACAAGACCCAAGCACCAGGAGCTGCATTAGAGTCGCAGTCCTCAGAGGTGAAGTGAGCATAATGGGGAGGGCATCTAAATGGAATGCATTGACTTTCATATGAAAATGAAAGTGGCAAATGGCATTTTTTTCTCCTCAGTGAAGACCTTTGGAGCTGTCCAGCCCCCTCCACTAGCAAGCTAAATTCGTCTCTGAACCCCAACAATTTGATTTAACTCTGCCAAAGGGAAGTAGAAAGGCAATGAGTTTTGGTGCTGGAAACTAGTACATCTGCATCCCACATTGCCTGCGTATTAACTGGGGCTTGAAGTCCCTGAGGACCACGTCTGTTCAAACACTGCGTAGCTCAGAAGCTGGCACGAGTGCCTCACATTAGATGCTGAAAACATAAATTAATGGTGTAGCCTCAGCAAAGAGAGCCTTTGAGTCCAGATTCCTGCTGGACAGACAGAAGATATTACCCTACTCCAAGGGGAACTGAGAGGTAGCCGTCGATAGTGGGTGAGGATGAAGACTCTGGAACTTCCTTATCTGAGCCCTAATTCTGGCCTATTTGTCAGCTCTATGATTATGAGAAAATAACTTTTCTTTGCCTCAGTTTACCAAAGTCTCAAATAAGAATAACAAAACTATCTACCTCTTAACTTTTTCAGGAGGATTAAATGAACTAATACCTCTATAATTCTTAGACTCAGGTCTGGTGCATATTATGTTCTATGAATGTATTTGTTAAATTAAACAGAAAGCTGGTTTTTCCATGAGAATTAATGAGTGTTATTATTTTAGGTCCTAACATAGCCAGTCACAAAAAAATTGCTGTATGAATATTACAGAAAATTATGCTTGTCCCCACTTCCTAAACTAGTGCCTGGCTTGTAATAAATACACAAAACAACATAACTATTAATTGAGTTCTATCAAGAGGATTTTGTGAGTTAGAAATGTAAGGGAGGGATAAGGAACTCAAGCAGGACCTGGGTTAGGAATTGAATGGCAGGGGCGAGGAGTTCACAGAGGAGGCATATAATCTCCAAAAGCTGGAGGAAGAAAGGATCAGGTCACAGTCACAAGATGCTCTATCACCCACACAACTTGGCCCCAGCTCCTGGGAGAACAATTTGTCATGGTCTGGCTTTTTAGGAGAGTTCGGCCACACTTCTGCTTTAGTTCTATGGTTTCAACTACTCAAGATTAACACTTTGATGGCTGTTTATTCAGTCACTTATGGAGAAAGTATTTTATGTAGTTTCCATCCACTGTTAGGTAATGGTAAGTAAAATAGAAATGGACATCTTCCCTTTCAACCAAGAGAGAAAGAGATGATAAACAAGAGAATAAACAAATTTTGGTTAAGTGCTGTGAAGTGTGTTAAGGGGTAAGAGCAGTAGCAAATGAGAAGATGTGCAGGAATCAGATTATTTAGATGGGAATTGGAAGATTTCTCAAAGAGGTGATGTTTTCACAGAGGGTAGAAAGCTAAGAAGGTAAAAAGAGAGTGTTCCAAGTCAGGGTAACACTTCAAAGGCCTTGACAATGGTGTGTTTTAGAAAGAAGGGCGGTGTAGATCTGGGAGTGAATGCTAGAAAATGGAGTTGATGTGTGTGGACAGGGTGAGAGCTAGTAGAGTCTTGCAGGCCTTGGTAAGCAGTTTAGATTATATTAAAGTAAATGAAAAGCTGCTTTAAGCTGGGGGCGATGGCGCATGCTTGTAATCCCAGGTCCTAAGCAATTTAGCAAGACCCTGTCTCTAAATAAATAAATAAATAGGCTTAGAGATGGTGCTAGTGGTTAGCACTCCTGGGTTCAATCCCCAGTACCAAAAAAACTTTTTTAATTAAAAAATAAAAAAATTGGGGCTGGAAGGGTGGCTCAGCAGTTATGGCACTTGCCTGGCATGCGTGAGTATGTGGGTTCAAACCCCAGCACCACACACACAACGAAGTGTCTGAGCAATGAAGGTCATGTGAAAAACTAAATAAAAATCAATTCTTTCTCTCTCTCTCTTTCTCTGTTAGTCCCTCTCTCTTTAAAAATAAATAAAAATTTAAAAGCTGCTTTAAAGAAATGAAAAAACAGGAGAAAATATTACGTGTTTTGTTGAAATTTTCTGACTGTAATGTGTATAATAAATTGGGAAAAAAGAGGAATGTTGAAAGCGGTGGGGCTTCTAGGCAGTGTTGAGAGTTCATTGCAGATTTACGATCAGGAAAGCAAAATGAATCTAACGCATAATACAAGCGGTATGCCATAGCATTTGGCAATCATATTCAGTGGCCTGAGTCGTTGATGCCTAATGAGGAAGCAGAGATAATTTCCAATGCCAGGAGGGATAATCATGTGCATTAGAATCCCCTCCTAGGATATCCTAGGCCTAAATGTGCTTTCATGGGGCTGCTTTAGAGACTTGACCACCATGCTGGTCCCCTATCCCAGCTCCAGGAGGGGAAGCACGGTGTCCAGCAGAGTGATATGCAGAGTGAGCAACAGCAGCCCATCAGGAGGATGTTGGAGACTGACCATCTGAATTTGAGCTTTAGACCTGTGCGAGGTCCAAGCTGGGTGCTCTGCCTTGATCTACCTCACAACCTGCCAGGTTTCTCAGTGTGGAGAGAATACCTCCTCTACCCAGGAATTCACTAGCAGCTCACCCATTTGACAAAATCTCATGAACTGGGGAGGGGAACAAAATCTTTACTTGACCCATAATTCTGTAGAATGACAACAAACAGCAATAGCTAACATTTGTTGAACACTTGTTCAGTATCAAGATTGGGGTTAAATGTTCTTATATGCCACATTGATCTTAATCTTTAAACAGCCCAGTCAGGTAAGAATCCTTATAATCTCCACATTATAGATAAGAACACTGAACTTTATGGAGATTAACTAAAACCAGGCACGTTGACTCCAGAGCCTCTGCTCTTTTTCCTTTTTTTTTTTAGAAAGATAGAGAGGTAATTTAATTTTATCTTTTTGTCTGATTTTTGTTTTTCCTCCACTTAGTTGTGCATGTGGTGCTGGGGATTGAACATGGATCCTCACATATGCCAGGCAAGTGCTCTGTAGTGGAGCCACCTCTCCAGCTCAGAGCTTCCGCTCCTTTAACAAGGACAGTGTGACAGCAAATCAGTGAGCATATTTAACAGATGAAATTGCTGCTCGTATCCATGTGTTGTCATCTGTTGCCACCATTCCACACATCTTACTAAAGAAAGGAATGGGTTTTATATACAATTATATTGAGATGACCTTCTATTCTCCCATGTTCCCAAAATAAGGGACTATTGGGGAGGAACAATTAGAGAATTAATGGATTTTATATATATCTCCTTCCTTTTAGAGCAACCAGCCTATTAAAGAGAAAAGTAAATGGTTTGCTGGTTTTTTGCAAGCGTGACCTACATTAGGAGTTTCCCCTGAAGTCAAATGTGCTAAAACATGACGTAATATAGGCCAACCTCCATGGGCCCTAAGGACTGGTAATGATCTCACCTTTTCCCACTATGTAATTATAAATTGAGATTTGATCTTTAAAACAAATTCCAGATAACTGAAGTAAATAAGAAAAATTAAGTCTCAATATCTGGGCATCTTAACTGTCTAGGTTATTTGTGGATATACAGATGGTGAGCTCTTAGTGACTATCTGCTTCCAGGTGGTTGCAGCCTGAGATTTGGTTTTTCTGTAACTGAAGGATGTATTGATTTGCATCCATCCACATTCTCTACAAATAATCAGTGTCAAATGCTACCCATTAGAATTGAACTTGAGATTTGAATTTCTGTTTAGGGTCTGGGAAATCTACATTTTAAAATAAAGCCCCCGGGGATTCTTACATGAATTCAAGCTTGACAGCCACTGAATAAACATCCTTTAACTGTTTGATTCCTCTTATTTCCAAATTAAGATCAGAATAATGAAATGATGTTGTCTAATATGTTTGACCAGCAGTACAATAATAATAAAAATCAATATGTCATTGAATGATTACTCTAAGCCCACTAGAGCTTTATGTTCATCTTTCATATACAACAAATTCTTAGGCAGAGACCATCCCTAGCTCCTTTTTTAAAATAAAGAAAATGAGATGAAGGGAGGTTAATATCACACGCAGTTGTTACTAAAAGACAAAATGAGGATTGAGAATGATACTGCACCTTTCGAAGGCGAAATCACTATTTGGAGACAGACATGGATATAAATCATAGTTTTACTACTTACCAGCTTGAAATATCATGTTAATAATAATGACTTTGCATGGTTATTGTAAGAAAGACAAAAAAATGCATATAAAGCAACAGTTACACACCTGTCAGGTTTTAAATGCTCATTAAGTGGTGTCTGTCATTATTAAAAGGAATGAGCTGCAAGGTCAGACAAGTACTCCATGATTTTGATCACTATAGTCAGTAAACATATACAATTTAAATACTTGTCCCATAGAAAAACACAATCTTCTCTCATTATGTTAAGTGTCTCAGTTACTCAGATAATCAGCTCTACCTGGGTTTTTTTTTAGATGCGACCAATGCCCGAAACTCCCTAAGACACTAACTCTCCTGAGACACTAATTCTGCATCAATTCAAAAGTGACATGAATATTTCTGTTGCCTTTCTGTTCTTTCTAAGTAAGTTTGAATGAAGTCAAAATGTTTTTAATGGCTTTAGATACTGATGTTTGCAAAGGGCCATAGCTCCCTGGGGGTGAACTGAAAAACAAACCCAGCTGGAGAGTTTGATGACCTAGAAGCCCAGACCTGCTATAATAACCTATTTGGGGATGGCGTGGTAATCTCTGACCCATGGCATTTGACTTAGTGGTTCTGATTGTGACATATGATGATTCAGGTTTTCTCATGTACACACAAGAGCTTCACAAAATGACCTTTATTGAGGTCCTTGAGGTCAGGTGAGGAAGCAGGCAGGAGAACTAGGCACTGCAAACAAAGCACGGCTTGTCTGGACAAGTATCCCCTCATGTGAAGTAGCCATTTGCTGTAGGGCTCTTGGTAAAGTGACCAAAATGTGACAGAAATGTAGGGCAAATTTGAAATCCCCTGGGAAATCACCCTCTGGAGCAAATATTAGCCATAGGATTGCAGCTCAAGGAATTATTTCTTGTCATTCACACTTCTTTGGCCACTCTTTTCCTTTATGATCCTTTTAAAGGTGATTGAATTGAATATTTACTGAATGTCTGCTATATACATTGCATGTACTGTGCCAGATTTACAGAGGATAGAGTCTGGGCGAAAATCATTGATCCTTTCTTGCATTCAGTCTCCTGGTCTGTGAAGTAGAGATTTGGACTACATCTGTTAATTCCCAAGTTCTGTAAATAGCTTTAAAAAAGCATATTCAGCATTGTATTTTCAAAATTTGAAACATAAGGAAAAACTATCAGAAGCCAGAGAAAATAAAACTTGACAAAATCTTTTTAACCAGTAGAAACATAAAAAGCACATAATCTCCAGCAAGAGGCCGGCCGTCCAGATCCCCGTGAAGTCTGAGTATGTGATATTCCACCATGCAACTGCCTGATTAACTCCAGGGCAGATGCTCTCAAAGATTTCGTTCAAGTTCAAAAGGTCTGTGGCTCTCTGACAGCTCCTTTTAATAGAGGTGCTGCTTTTTTAGCTCAGAGAAGACAGAAACATTCTTAGAAAAGGATAAACCATTAGGACTTGGGGGATAATCTGTAACTTCCAGCATCAACTTCTGATTGTTTATTCATAGACAAATGTTTGCATTAACCCACAAAACATAGTCTTCTGATAAATTCTACTGATAGCTAGCCACTCATTTTTATCAGTCTCTTCCATCTTCATCAAATTAGCCAGATAATTTAGCTAAGGCTATTTATTAAAACTACTCCTGACAATTTTTTCTTTGACTTTTTTGCTTAGCAAATTGGTCAGTCATAAATATATAAGAAAGAAGCAAGACATTTCAAGCTCTTCCTTCCTAAAGCAATATCAATATCTTATATGTATGTTCTATATATATATATATTAATTTTGTTAAATCGGAATGATCCGACAAAAGAGGAGAGAAACAAAACACAGTGCAGGAAAAATCGAAGAGCAGCAAAACTAGAAAGACATTTACTGAATTAGAAGAGAAAGTGAGGAATAAAATCCAAAAGGGATTTTTAGGGAAAATCCCCCCCACTGAAAGGAAAAGACCACAAAGGTACAGCATAGGGTGTGTTTATGACTCATGCCCTGGCTCAGTACCTGGGTGACTCATGTGGTGGAAAACATAGCTGGGTCTGAGACCATTTTAAATGCCCCAAACTTTCTTGGAATAATTTGCAGCTTCATTTTGTGTATATATTTTTCCTATTTCTTTAAAATGGAAAATTGGTTATCAGAAACAGTCCTGATATTAGAGTTTGTCTGTATAGTCACTTAAGACTTAAAATTAGATCATGAATTTTGAAATATGGACAATGTTTAAAAAACTGGGACAGATTTGTTCCTAGCAGCCTCTTTGTCTCCCAAAGGAAGATACTAATTCCCTAAGGGAAACTGTAAAGGCCCTTGGACGGTGAGGACAAGGTAAGTGAGTGGTTTTCAAAGTTTCTTTTTTATGACTCACTTCACGATGTGTGTTTTTAAGATTTAGTCCTCTCATGTCCTTGCTCTGATAAATTAAGACTTATCTTTACTGCATATGTAATGCCTGGTATTTTCTATTCTGTTCCATTCTGTTCTTCTGTGTTTTAAATAATATTGGCCAAGACCTATTAATAGATTTTATACTATTGGACATTTAAATGCATCCACCAATTTCTGCCATGTCTGCAATCCCCCCTAGATATACATGGTGCTATAACACAGCACAGCCAACTTTCAGGAACATCTCTCACACTCAGTCCTTCCTGCTATGGCACTTGCCCTTCTGCGGATTCTTTCTCTGCTCAGAGTACTTCAGCACTTTCCCACTCCACCTCCGCTTTCCTCACCAGGCACCTCCAGCTAATGAAGACTCAACCTGGAAGGGTCAACATCCCTACCTCTCAGGCTGTTTATTTCCAATGTTCTCCTGAGCAAATTGGGCTTATCTTTTTTCTCAGCCTTATCATGCTATGTTGTCATGATCCATTTATATGCTTTTCCTTCCCACTAGACTCTTTGAAGGCAAAAAAAAGTCCATGTCTTATTTCATATCCATAAGTACTGGCCTGATGCTTGATACATGTCTGATTAACAAGTTCCTGGTAAATGAGACCGTCCCATTGATAGGCACTTGTGATGGACTGGACTGACTCCTTGGTAAGCTTAGTCTGTTTCCCTCAAACAAGAAACTTCCTGTTATGGAGAATGCTCATCTGCATTGTAGTCCATTAGAACCCTTTGTTGTTAAGAACTCAGACTTTGCTGCTGCATAGAACTGGGTTTGAATTGCGGCTTATCAGTTACTAGCTCTGTGATCTCAGGGAAGTCATTCAATTGTTTTAAATCTTTATTTCCTCATCTGCAAAATAAGAATAAAAACACTTCTGTGAGTGTTACTGAACAATGGCATGTAAGCTCCATGACAAGTTCTTGTCATTTTGATTTCCTGTCATACTTAGGGGGCACATATTTGTTGAACCAATGAATGTTTCTTTCACAGAAGTTGTTTTTTTTTTTGTTTTTTGTTTTTTTTTTTAAGAAAGGGGACAGAGAGAGAAAGAGAGAAAGACAGAAGCAATCTTTATTTAGTTTTTCATGTGACTTTCATTCCTCGGACACTTTGTTGTGTACGTGGTGCTGGGGTTTGAACTCACATACTCCTGCTTCCCAGGTAAGCACCATACCTGCCGAGCCACCGCTCCAGCCCCTCACAGAAGTTTTGATGCTGGTGAACCCCTCACCAACCCTTATGCAGGATTCTTTGACATATTATTATATGCATAAAAATCATTTATGTTTTACATGATCAGAAGTTCAGCTCCCACCTGCAAGGCAGCTGCTCCCCATCTAGCACCTGGTAACACAGATGCATTTAGAAACCTTTCCCTTCCTCAAGAATGTTGCTTTTCAGACGGTTAGATAAGCACTAAGTCTAGTAATTTCATGGCTGTTTGATTCTGTGAAAGTTCTACAGTTCTGCTTTGAAGTGGCCTCACATGGGCATTGGATTCATCTTTTCCTGTCTCTATTCTTCTCCTACATCCAGTAGCACATCACTGTTTGCTACTCATTAGACTCACACAGATTCTGATTCAAACTTCGTGGGTGAATTGCGGAATTTCTCAGTATTTCCAGAGTTGTTTCGCTCCCTTCCTCTGTGAAAATCTCATGCAAGATCCACAAGGGTGGGATCTCCATTATTACCTAATGTCCTTTACTGCTTCCCATACACAATAGGATGTTTATATTCCAGGATTTCAACTGGGGTCTTTCCCATATTTACTACTTGTTTTGTATCAAATAACTTCTTGCACCCACAGCAAAGGTATCTTTTTAAGCTTTTTCAAATTCTATCAGGTTACAGACATCTCTATATATTACATTTCTACCAAAAATTAAACACACACATTTTTAAATGCAGTTTCAAGTTGTTTGAAAGGCGAGTCTGAATAAAAGGACAGCATTGTTTCAGATATATTGCTTCTATAATATATTGCTTCTAGGGCTGAAGCGGTGGCTCGGCGGTTACAGCGCTTGCCTGGCATGCGTGAGTACGCCAGTTCAAACCCCAGCACCACGTACACAGTGAAGTCCCAGAGCAACGAAGGGCACATGAAGAACTAAATAAAAATTGTTTCTCTCTTTCTCTCTCTCATTGTCCCTCTCTCTTTAAAAAAAAAATATTATATATATATATATATATATATATATATATGTTGCTTCTATAATATATTGAATCAATAAGAACAAAAAGAGATCCAGAGAATCTCTCATCCTGCTTTACTTTCTTATTCATTTGTTCCAAAAATCCTTTCATTATAGAAGTTGTTGCAGAAACTTTTAAGTAGCAGGAATAAGCAGTTCAGATTACTACTCTACTGTGGTTGCTTACCTTACATTAAACGGGGTTGAAACAGAGGTGACCACAGGGTTGTCCTGTTAACAATCTTATTTTGTATTAAAATTTACCAAAATCTGTTTTACTCATTTGTTGATGAGTTTAGGTGCCATTTGAAATTGCATGCCTTATATCGCAAGTTCTTTGATTATATACAAAGAGACCACATACATGAGAGAAGAGTAAAATCCAAAGCACTGTTAATGCCATTTTAAGTTTACCTATAGAATAAGGTATTTTTGTTCTCATGTTGACTTTTGTTCTTCAATATAAGGCTATTCCAAAGTTCCTATAGCCACATCATGCTGGATGGGCTCCTCACTGAAATGTTGAACATAGAGGGAGGAGCATATTTGGGGAAGGGGGAAGAAGACACTATGCTAAGTGAATTGGGCTACTTTCTGAGTTTCCCTGACTGTCCAGTTCATTGCACTTAAGTGATTCAGCAACGGGGGACAGAGTACTTTCCAGGGGTCAGAGTTGTCTGGGAAAACAAAAGGGCTAACATTTCTGCAACACTACTGTGTGCTTTTAAAACCTAATCTTGAAACTATGGAGAAAATTATTCCACTCATTTTAGAGATGAGTTAACTGCTGCCCATAAAAAAAAAGAAACAACTTTTTGAAGTTCAAATATCTATCCAAAGTTACACAACTCTTAAGGGGCAGCATCTATATTTGAATCCTGGCCTTCAAAACGTAGACTTTGTACAATAACTACACAGTTTCAGAAGGTTCTAGTTAAACTGGTTATGTAGCCAGTCAGGTGTGTGTTACATTTGACAACTTGTAGATTTGCATTTTGCAAATGTTCTCCAACAAATTGGGGGGAGAGGTTCCACACAATAGAGCATGAGATATCATCTTTTCTGCCTTCTTCTCTGAATGGTGACTCTGCAGCTATTATGGTGATCTGAACATTCTCATACACGGATTTGAAAACATTTAGTGAAGTGGAAAGTGCTGTATTCATAACAGCCATTTCTGTATTACATTTTTTAAAAACAATAAAATTGATTTCAGAAACAAAATACTGTGGCTAAGAATAATATGCTGTAATATAAATTCATAAAGGTATGGATGCTGAAACCCAACCAAATGCATGTTGAGGATATTTGCTCTCTTGCACAACCCTGGCCATGCAAAGGAATGTCTTTCTCTCCAGTGTTCTTGATTTTACCTTCTTTAGCTATGTGAGTAGATTTTCTATTCCATTCTCAGAGTTGACAGGCTCACCAGTAACAAGCAGAGTGAACAGCAGTAGCTTATTTGAGTAAATCCATTAGTGGTGGATTTTAGTTCTCCTCAAGCCTTCCTGAGAAAGACCTTGATCACAAAAGTGAATATCACCAATTTAGTCCTGGGAAACTGCTCTCAGCACCTGGAGTGCGTTCCCAGGGAGCCTGGAGTAGCTGGCTGGCTGGACTCCCTTCTCCTTGCCCACCAAGGGACTGAAGACCTCATTAGGGTGGAGAGAAAAATAGGATCCCATTACCCTGCATAGACATCAGCCAATTCATTGCACTCTGTTGATGGTGGACTACTGAATTCTCCAGTTCGCCAATTTCTTGTGTGTGAAGCAACTTCCCTGTTCTCACATGGCTAAGGATGGAGGAAGGACTGGAGTTCATATCTTCTGACTCCCGGTTTCAGAACACTTTCAACTCCTAGTCCCTTATTCATTCACACATTCATCTAACATTTATTGGATGCTAACGGTATGTGAGTAACTGACTTCAAAAATGAATTAGGCTCAGTCCCTGCACTGGAGGTCCTTACTCTGCCTGGTGCTCTTGATTTCCCAGAGGATCTGAGTTCCATTAGCAACGTGACTCTATGCCTCTCTACCCTAACTGGATTAGGCAAGCTCTACTGGCCATATACAGTCCTAGTTTCAGTAACTAAATGTATTTTTCATAAATGGCTTGTTCTCTGGGTCTTTTAACTTTCTTACTGGTGTTTTTTGTCCCAAACATAGTACTAATGATGAATAATATTTAAGTTGATGAACTCTGAATATCGAACTATTAATATTACAAATATGTTTCATTTTTGTCTCTAAAGAAAGGAAGAAGAAGAGAATATGTGCATGTGTGTGTGCATGTGTGTACCTGGGATGTGCCTCTCTGTGCCACTCAGGAGGAAAGTGCTTGTTTGCTCATTGGTGGACCACAGTACAAGCTCCAAGTATACTATAGGCCTTGCTTGGCTACAGCATTCAGTACACTACCAGTATTGGATAAGCTGATTTTTTTTTAATTAGTAAGTTTTAATAAACCCAACTTGAAGCTCCTAGTTAGAGCACTCCTCCAGGGCCTGCTATCCCCTTTCTGGAGGAGGCTGAGCCTATGGCCACTGAGTCAGGATCCTTAACCACTTTCACATGCTTCCACTATTGTTATTCTTGCTCCATTGGATCCTGAGGTTAAGACAGACTAGTAATATTATTTCTCCCTCACAGTGAAGAAAGCTGAAGCCCAGGAGACTTAGTGACTTGCCAAGACCCTCATTACATAAGCAATAAAGCTAGGGCCAGACACCTGTTCTAAACACTAGAATAGGGATTTTTTTAAACTGCTGTATATTATCTATCTACATTTTACAAAAACACAGGAGGTATTAGAGAAAGATGTTTTTGCAAACACATAAATGTGGCCTTTTAATGGAATAAATGCAGTGAAGTGAAAAATGTTAAAATTCATTTTAAATGCTACCTAAAACTAAACCACAAATTCATCCCAAAACCTTTCCTACCTTTGGGTATGATGGAACTCCTTTCCCAAATGACAGGTCTGAAAGTTATACCCATGCAAGTTATAGGGCTCTTTTCCTTGCAGGGAATGCTCCTGGTCTTCTCCTAGGTAATGAATTTGTGATGGAAGAGATACAAGTAATATGGTCACTAGGCTTTTATAACTCTAAAGTAAGCTTCTCAGGAAGCTTGAAGCTTATTGCTCATCCAACTGATGGACATTGTCTGAAAGATGACTGTTAGCTCTCAAACCACAGAATTCTGTACTGTTCACTTATAATAAACCCAGGAACAGAGAGAGACTAGGACACAGCATCACTGAGTAAAAACTAGCAAAACAAAACTGCTTCTAAATTGTAGTGCACTGACCATATTTGTTGCTGGAGGGTTTGAGAAAGGCCTGAAGCAGAAGAAATCCATTAGATTTGGAGATGGAAGATAATGGAAATGCATAGTTCATCCACAAACCAGCCAAGCAGCATTTCAATTCCTAGCAGGACGACATTAGTAAGATCTTCTCTATATCAGTTTACACATTTGTCAAATAGAGAAGAGGAAAGAGAGAGAGAATGAATTACAGATTTCCCAGATTGATAAATTCCGTGGATGGTAATCTTTCTGTTTTCTGTCACCATGGCCTGGAATGTTATTTGGACAGTGGGAATCTAAAAACTAGGCTTTTGATCACCTATTTGATTTACTGTCAGCAGATGATATTAAAATTGGCTTGCATTAGCTGAGCAAATCTGGACGGGTAATGGGGAATGGAAACAGGGAGTGGCCAGGGTGGTGACTGGAATTAAAAAAAAAAAATAATCCCTTGCATTTCAGAGGTTGCAAAGCACTTTCCCACACACTGTCCCACTGAATCCCTACAAAGCCCTGCTAGAATATTCTTTGCACCATTTTACAAATGAGAAATGTGATGTTCTAAAAGGTGAAGTGACTGGACAGAATTTGAAAAAAAAATCAGAATACAACGCAAGCCAAAGTTCTCTCTTTCTTGTGCAACACACCAGAGGGTGATTAGAATCTACTATAAAGCTTTTTAACTATCATCAGATAGTCAGCGATTGATTTTAGCACACCATCAACCAGTGCTGCAGTTACTCTTTCCAAGGTCTTTTTTTTTTTTTAAGAGAGAGGGACAGTGAGAGAAAGAAAGAGAGAATCAGTTTTATTTAGTTTTTCATGTGGCCTTCATTGCTCCAACACTTAGTTGTATATGTGGTGCTGAGGTTTGAACCCGCATCCTTGCTCATGCCAGGCAAGCGCTGTGACCACTGAGCTACTGCTCTAGCCCCTCTTTCAAGGTCTTCACACCTGCTCTTCTTGTGTGCCTCCTCTTCTAACTTCATTGACTTTGTAACTTCTTCACTTTCTCTCCTGGAAAGCACATCCTCAAGAAGACCCAAGGTTTTGTTAGAGATGCACGTCCTATGGGTTTTCATGGTACCCAAAGGTGACCACCACTCTCATCCTTACCACTCTAATTCGGTCGCCTGTGTTGAAATGTAACTCCATCTAGGCATGAAGACTAGTTATTCCTAAGTCATTCTTAAGTTGTTATTTTTCGACTTTGTGGTTTCTGGATAAGTGTTTTTTAAGTAAATGCTTCACCATCTACTGTAGCCAAGAGAAAGTTTCAACTCTACTTTGCCCTCTGTGGTCTTCAAGGGATTGAAGACTTTTTACCCACCCACCCCTAGCTTTACTAAGCTATATTAATGGGCAAATAAAAGTTATACATATTTTGGTGTAGGGTGTGATGTTTTGTGATATATATACATTGTGAAATGATTAAACAGCTAATTAGCATAGCCGCACATGGCATATCACTGCCCCTACTTGCCATGTTTTTTGTAATGATAACATTTAAGACCTAGTCACTTGGAGATTTTCAAATATACAACACATTGATGATAATCACCATGCTATACAATAGACCTACAAAACTTACTGAATCCCACTTTGACTAACATTGACAGCTATGTAAGCAATCCCTTCTCCAGAAGGGGGCTCTCAGGAAGCCAAACTCAAGCCATTTACCTAAAATGTTAGATCATTCCCGGAAGTCATCCTTTGTGTAGGGATAGGAATGGAAGTGTGACAGGGATGGAGATTAGTGTTCATGTAACTAAATGGGGAAAGCTAAAAGCAGATATTTTGGGAGTTACTGGAAAACTTAGCCATGACACTGGACCTACTCATGTGTCTGCTGCTATTGCTGGAAACTAAATTTCGTGCCAAAACTCTAGCTGTTAGATATCACTTTCAGGAAAAGACTTGAACTTGCTTATGTGCTATTTATAACTATTTTCCTATTTTTGGTCATTAGGAAGGTCCTACACTATCACTGAGATATGTTATCTAAACCACATATGGATGAAATTTAATAAATATAGCATATGATAAGTAAGACCTGGGACTTATAAGTCATGTAAGTATGGAACTCAACATTTAACCTTTTACCCAAATATGCAAAATACTTTCAAATACTTAGGGTATATATGATATTATATATAATATAACATACATATGATATAATGTATATTAATATTACCAGGGTTGTAAACCAGGGATGCTTAACTACTGAGCCACATCCCCAGTTCTTTTAATATTTTATTTTGAGACAGGGTCTCACTAAGTTTCTTAGGGCCTCACTAAGTTGCTGAGGCTGGTCTTGAACTTGCAATCCTCCTCTCAGCCTCCCAAGTTATTGGGAATATGGACATGTGCCACTGCACCCCACAGGATTTATTGAATATATGAATATGACTGTGATCATCATATGAAATGAATTAGTTCTCTCTTGGTGGTGAGACCATCCTGCAATGACAGAATCTGTTAAAGGACTGTAGAGCTTGATAAAGGATGGTCACTATAGTAAGCAAAAGCAGTCATGGGTAATATGTACACAAGTGGCCAAGACTACATCCTGATAAAACATCATTTACAAAAATAGGAAGTGGGTCATATTTGGTATACCATAGTTTCCTATAGTTATCAATTCCTGTTTTCACCGTTTTATTGAAAATTGTTTCTGTGTTCTCCAGTTTCCACAGGTTGAAGCCTCTGCTGTAATCCGAACAGTACTTTCATTCTCCTTGATGGTTAATGCTTTTTCCTTTTCTCATGCTCATCTCACATTGTCCTGTGAAGATATCATTCTTCATGTTTTCTACCTAGTCAAATACAGCTCATCCTTCATGGCACATGTCTTCAAATAGGATAATGGGGTCTTATCAGAATCCCTGAGAAACCTTTGACATTAAACACAGCACTCATCGCTCATACTATATTCCCAGAGGCCCAGGGAGGAGAACAGGAGGGCAGGGTCAGAGATAGTTTAAAAAGTTCCTCATCTTTTTCAAGTAATTTCCACTGTCCCTCCCAAACACTTCTTTATTTAAGCTTTTTCCTGGGCCAGACATTGTCCTGGGTGCATGGGATACAATAGTAACCTGACAATAAAAGCTCTTGTCTCTGGAAATGGGAGAGACGGACAATAACATGTGCCCAAAGAGCAATAAACTAGTAGAATAAGGAGTGTCTAGAGTGGGGATTGGAAGGATAAGGAGGTACTACTTTAGACAGGAGGTTGGGAAGGCTCGAGGAGTCGCAATGAGCTAAAACCTGAGTACAGAGATCTAGAGAACTGTAGGCAAAGGAGACAGTACACTTTCATTTTTCCCTTTTCTAAAATGTTATTGAACATAGGAATATTGAGACGGAAAGACTCATAGAGGTGAAAGAAACAGTCCTCTCCTTTAGGGTGGCCAGACAAATTGCAGGATGCCCAGTTCAATTTGAATGATGAACAAGAAGTAATATTTTAGTATAAAAACTAATTGTAGTATAAGAACTAAAAAAAAATGTTGTTTATCTAAAATTTAAATTTAGCCAGATGTCCTGTTTTTTATTTGTTTGGGTTTTATTTATTTATTTATTGCTTGTTTGGGGCTAAATCTGACAACCTTACATTTTACTTATAGAAAAAATGGCCCATAGTAAATCATATCTAATATCATCTAGCTGCTTTGGAGCTGATCTGGAACAAAATCTGTATCTAAAGATGATTTCATTCAATTTGATGTTGATATTTCAGAATTCTCATTGGTTTTTAACAGTCTCTTAAAGGATGATATGTTAACCTGTGGCTTTTTAGAAAAGCATATATGAAATATAAATCAAGTTCTTAATTCATTCCTTTAGCCTCCTTCTTTAAAAATTTTTATTAAGGAGTTGAGTTATTGTACAATCATAAATGCATATAAAGTTACAATATGATAGGTATATGCTCTTAAACCAGAATTACCCCCACATTGCCCACACCCCAGTCTCTTGATTCTTCTATGTTTTGCCCCTACAAGCAATATAAATGCTTAGATTGTGAATTTTTCAGAATTAATTGATTGGATAAGTATTATTGGATTCTTGGGGGTGAGGGGAGTATGCTACATTGGTGATTGCCTTTTTAGATCCCACCCTACTTCCCTTTCTCCACCTGTCCCCTCCCCCACACACATATCTATGTTTAACCTTCTTCTATTGCAATTCTCAATAATGACATTTTCCTGGTTACAAAGATGACACAGCCTCTACCCTCAAGTAAAATAGAAAAATTGTCTTATTCAAGTCATTTTAAATCAGCTTAGATCATGATAAAGGGTTGCAGCACAGTTACACAATGGTCTGAACCATCCAAGCAGGCTTCCTGTCACGGGAATCAAGGAAACCTTCACACAGGAGTTAACATCTGAGTTGGGCCTTGATTGATGGCAAGAGATTATAGAGATTATAGAGAACATCATTCAGGGAAAATTGCTCAAAGGAGAAAGTAGTTAAAATAACACGACTTGTCCAGTTCTGTGGTTGCAGCAGACCATAACCAAAGGAGAAGAATGAGAGATGGTCAAGCAGAGTTGTAAAGAATCCTGAATGACAAATAAAGAAATTTGAGTATATTGAAGAAGTTATCAGAGTCAACAAAAAGACTCATAAGCTGACAGTTGATTTAATAAGAGGCATAAATGAAGAAACCCAACCTGAAGGCATTGTAAAGCCTGGAGACCAGTAATAAAGTGACTGCAGAGGTCCTAGTTAAATAAGAGCTTGACTCTATAGCAGGAGAAAAAAAAAGGATGGGAATGAATCAAGTAGACATGCTTGCAATAGAAACCCCTGAGCCTATCATGTGGTAAAATGTGAAGTTAAGGAAAATGGAAGCATTGAAGATAAAACTAAGTTTCCAATTTAGAGGCTAGGGGAATCGTGCTATCAAAATAATATGGAAGTCAGCCAAAGGGGTGGATTGTAGGAGGGGAAAAGATTCTGAATTTATCTTTTATAAACCTTGCATTAGAGAATTTTGTAGCCATAAAGGTCATCATGATAATGCCTGATTCCTTTGTTTCATGTAAAAATAAAGTACAATGACAGTAAATGACTTGCTTATGATTGCTTAATAAGCTAGTAAAGTAGCCGATTTGGGAAATCTTATTTCCTGTTTCTCCTGAATGGTGTCCCTTCCATAACATGGTCCATCTTACGATGAGTTTATAACCATGGAATAATCAAGTGGTGACATGCACTGGTCAGCTGGAAATGTAGATGTGGTATTCTGATCACAGATGAGGGCCACCAATTTGGGAAGCATCTAAATGAAAATAATAGTGGAAGGTGAGCAAGCAGTTGAGATTTTCAAAAGCAGACATAGCCCATACAAGGCAAATGAAGGTAAGGAGGGGAATTATGATTGAATATTGGGAGGAAAAGCAGGATTATAAATATTTATCAGAAGTGGAACTAGGATTTAAAACAAATTGTCTGAAAAGTGGCAGTAAAAGAAAAAAGATGAGATATTGTTGAAGCAGTGCCCAAAAACAAAAACTTTTAGGTCATTGCTATATGGGAGGAACATAAATGTGTTTGCAGGTGGAAGCAGCAAAGGCCACAGAGAAGGGGGATTTGATGGGACAGCTGAGTGAGGGCATCACTGAAGTTAGGCCCTGCACAAAAAAATAGAGAAGAGAAGCAGGAAGACAGATGGAGAAGAGTAAGGACAAAGCAGCCTCTTGACATCTGAATGGGGGAAGTAGATACAGTTCAAAGTGACTTTTATCTTATCACTGAGGTGGGAAGTTGGACCCTTCCTTCCTTAAAAGTGAGAGATTAGAAGTAGGGATGGGGATTTGTGAATGTGAAAATGGTTTGGCCTCAAAACTGGGAAAATGGTAGGGAGATGATAAAATTCCATTTAGGGTCCTGCTGGGGTTGGAGTACAGCATTTGTGGTAGACCTGATCAACATAGTGCTAACCCCTTTTAACTGTGGAAGCAGAGGAAGAAGTATGGACAAGGGAGGTTCCCCAAAAATTCCAAGGTGGATAATGTTTTCTTGCTTTATCCTTATTTTTAAAATTACTGTTATAAATATGATGGAATTCATGTTAGGTGAAGAGCCAAGCTAACTGGCAAATGTGGAGGCAAGGAGTTAGAAGAATGAAGTCACATAGAGGGTCATGGTCAAGTTTCCAAAAGTACCTTCACTTCAGGCCTGCTGTTGGCTTTTCACACATTCTCATTTAATTCCCATGACCAGCCATCACAACCTTATGAGGTCACTAAGATTACCCCAAAATGACAGGTAGACATCCTCAAACTCAGATTGAGTAAGCAGGTTACTCAAGAACACAGAACTGTAAATGGTAGAACTTCCTCTTCAGACCACACCTGCTACTATCTCCAGATGCCAAAAAGAATATGTAGAGTTGGACAGATCGATGGTTGAGGTTAGATGAGGAATTTCAGAATTAAAAGTGGAATATTTTTTACATTGATAAGGTCCAAGTGAGACAGCAGTGATAGGAGTAGAATCAAAGGGCTAGTTACAGACATAAAGGCCCAAGGATTCAGAGTATTTGATTTTTTTCCCCAGAAATTGTTTGTTGAAGTATGACATTGCATTAGTCTGTTTTCTGTTGTTATAACAAAATACCTGTAACTGGTTAATGAATGAAGAAAAGAATTATTTTGCCTACAATTCTGGCATTAGAGAGTCCAAATAAACAGCATCATGTCAGCTCAGGCTAGGACCCTCTTGGTACATTACAGATGTTATTATGGCGAAAAAGATTACAAGACATGACAGTAAGCCAGAGACATGGGGAGGGGCTAGACTGGCTCTTTTATAACAACCCTCTTGAGAGAACTAACCAGGGTCCTATGAGAACCACATTAATTCCTTCCAAGGGCTGTTCTCTTAACAATCTGGTTACTTCCCACTAAACCCCACCTCTTAGAGATTTCCCATTGTCTCCCAATATTGCCATACTGAGAATCAAGATCCCAACACATGAATCTTTGGGGGACATACTCAAAACATATTCGAACCAGAGCAAACCTACAGAGGGAAGAGTAGGTTTCACATGTCTGGAAGTCAACATGTTTTCAGGAAATAAGCACACTTTTATAACCAGTATCCACAGAAAAAGACAGATCATCACAGCCTCCTGTCCTTCCTGGTTACTAAACCCCGAAGGTAATCACTATCTTAACTTCTAACGTCATAGTTTGGTTTTAGTTTCTTTGGAACTTTAAATAAATTGAGTCATACTTTTCTTCAAGAACTTTTATATCTGGCTTTTTCTTTTTTTCCTCCACTTTTATGCTTAGGAGAGTGATGCCCGTTGTTGCAATGTGGCAGTTGTTCCGATTGAATTTGACCATGAAGGTAATCTTGCAAATAGTCACCACCTTCTCTAATGAAAGTCCAATTGTATGAGACAGATAAGCAAAAAGTCATATACATTTCTTTTCTATGTGCCTTCTCTGTGTAGAAAGTGAGAAAGACCTGACAGATATGTTTCTGATATAAATAGAGAGAGATGTGTTAAAATTGCGTTTACTAGAAATAGTTTGTAGAAAATTTCTAAAGAAGTTCTGCATAATGTACTCTATGGTACTATATACAGCCTTATAATCCGAAAAGAAAGTGCAAACCTGAATGCAGTTTACATATACATTATCAACTCAGTAAAGGATTCAACAATCTTTACTGACATTTTGAAGGAAGAACACTATTATTATAAGAGGGTTTGGAACTTTAGGATTCACCAAACTATTCTTAGTTGTTTGGGAGTCACGGATGTGTAGTCCCGGAAGAAGATTTAAGAAAACGCCAGCTGCAGTTCAGTAATATCTGTCCGGGAAGTCCCTCTGTTAACCATTCTGCAATACAAGTATAAATAACTGGATACGTTTTAAGATACAAGATGCAATGTTCTGAAAAAAGATGTCCCCAAGAGGTCAGAAATTTAGGCAAGTACATGATCAGTGTAGTGAATAGATTTTAAAATCTCCAAGTTACTCAATCTCCCTTGAAGCTCAGTTTCTTCTATAAAATAGAGATAATACTCCATCCAGCCCTCTGAGCTTCTGTGAGAGTCAAATACTGTGGCATGTGAGAAAGTACTTTCCAAACGGTCAGGTAAGAATACGGTGTGACTCTTCACTGGCTGTGTGTCCTTTCAGTTGCTTGCTGCATGTCAATGTGCAGGACAAATACCCAAATTGAGAGCACCACAGATTGCAGAAAAGTTTAGCAAGGTGAGGAAGAGCTGTGCCTTTGGACCATCCCGTAGGATGGCTCCACCACTTAGCAGGGGCCACTTAACTTCAGATGAGTAATTCAGCCTCCCAAGCCACAGATTCATTTCTAGAATGGAGGTAATAAGATTTCTTAGACTTATCAAGAGGAATAGATAATTGTAAGCAATGCACTCCTCCTGGCACAGCATCTCCCAGATAGAATTATACCATATTTATGGTTACCATGATTCTACAATGCTAATAACAATAATAATAGTATCACAGTTTCAAGCAGCCACTTAATACTGCTGATGTTCAGAGCTGCTGACATTCACCTCCTGGGGAACTTATCAGGCTCTCCCACTCTTTGGTAGTTGTATTACTTAAGGAATTCTTCCAGACTGATGATAGAGGTCAGGTGTGGGACCATGGCAGCCCACACCATGTACTGGCTGAACACCTGCAAGGGTTGGGACCAGAAGGTCTCAGGTGGGAGGACTTCTGATGAGATGAACTACTGTTCATCTCCACAGACACCCTCCCAGGTATGCCCTGTTCCTTCATGTGCTTCCTTGAGAAGTCTTATAATAAAGGAACATTAGCACCCAACCTGGCGTGGAACTTGTGATCCTTCTGTTTCAACACCTGAGGAGTTGGGATTGCAGGTATGCCAGGGACCTGGCTGAGAATCCTCCAATTGCCCTGTGCCGTCATTCCATCTTTCCCTTGCTGTCTCCTTGCCCTTCCTGAGTGTAGAGCTATCTGCTAATGCTATGGTGAGATACCATGGCATGGTGGCTAAGAGTAGATCTGACTCAAGGGAGAATGAGGATTCTGGCTGAGAATAGGTATGTAATAGCTCTAACTGTTTCCTGCTCTGTAAAGTGGGGAACACAACGCCTGCTCATATGGTGTCAAACATTCAGAGTGTGTGAAGTTCTTAGCATAGTGCTTGGCATGTGGTGAGTTCTCAATATATGTCTTAATAGTAGGTTGTGTCAAAATTTACACATTGGTATGTCTGTCTCCCCTGTTGAGATTTTATATTCTTCAAGTTTAGAATCTCATCTTAGTTAATTTTGTGTCTGTAGGATTTTGGGTAGTGTTGTCTGGTTTGCATTAGATGTTCAGTGTTTCAAAGGAGAGGGAGAGAGAAGGAAGGAAAGAAGAAAGGAACCCTGAACTCCATCCTAGGAAATCTGAAGGCCAGGGTTCCAGCCCCAGTTTTGCTGGCCACGTGGGCTGGGGAGTGTTAGCCAGTCACTCAATGTCTGTGAAACCCATTCTCTTCATCAGCAAAGTGGGTTTGCTAATTACTCACTTTACAGGATAATTTGAGATAATGTCTGTGAAGGTGTTTTGTAAATTGAAATATACTTTAAAAATCTGCAAGAATCATCACTGTGTGAAGATCTGCTCTCATTGTCTCTTTTTTCTTAGCCCAGCTAGGGCTGTGCCTGTCCATGGTTAGAGCAGAAAGTTCTTTGCTAGGTGCTGTGAAGCTTTCAAGACACTTGCAGATTCAAAGGGAGGTTATAACCACAGCCTCCACATGCAGCATGGCAGATAGCTTGAGAGAACTTCTGGGCAGGGGCCTTTGACCTCAATCAACCTCCTCAACGGGTACTCGGGAGCAGCAATCCCTGAAGTGACCCTAGCTGTATGCGTATGCCAAGCCTGTTCGAGCCTGTCTGCTGGCTCCTTCGTCAAATGTCATCAGTATCATGTTCTCATTTCCCTCATAATACACATTTTAAAGCAGCAAACTGTATTCCCCATGACGTAAATTGTACAGTGGCACAGCAGGAGAGCAGAGGGTGGCCTAGTGCCAGTGGAATAGAAAGTCAGGGCTGATTTCTGACAACCCACTTCCCAACTCTGAGTAAGTGCACAGAGACAGAGACTGTTCTGAGACTCATCTTTACCCTCACCCCTGGAGTTTCTCCTTGCTTAGACATAAATCTGCGAGCCTGTAGGCCTGGAACCCCTAGAGAAACATAAATAAAGAGAACGTCATTTCAGTGCCTCTTGTACTACATCAGGGACCTGTAAAACCTTTTCAGTTGTAAAAACAGCTCCTTACTCTTAAACACTCCCCCAAAGCATTGCCATATTTCCCAGCATCCACATTCAGATGCCTTAAACCTACTTTCTGCATGTAAATGAGGTATTTCAGTGGATGTACAACCTGTGCTTTCTTAACTCTGGGGTTTTGGGTTTCTCCAGAATGCTTCGGTTTAGCTCACATGGGTGCTGTATTAGCTTTCTACTGCTGCAGTAACAAATTGCACAAACATAGTAGCCTGTAACCACACAAATAAAGGTGTTGGCAAGGCTGCATTTCTTTCTGGAGACTTGAAGGGGAAAATCCACATTCTTGCCTTTTCTGGCTTTGAGAGGTTACACACGGTCCTGGGCTCTTGGCCCCTTGCCATCTTCAAAGTCAGCAAGTCAGCTCTTCACATCCCATCCTTGGGACTGACTCCTCTGATTCCCTCTTCCATATGTGAGGACCTGTTGACCACACTGGGCCCACCCAACTAATCCAAAATAATCTCCTTGTTTGTTTCAAGGTTGGCTCATTAATGACCTTCAATCTATCTGCTAGCTTAATTTCGCTTTGCCATATAGCAAAGCATGTTTGCAGGTTGCAGGGATGAGTATGTAAACATCCTTGAGAGGTCATTATTCTATAGACAGAGAGTAGCTTCAGGATCTCAAAGACTCTGTAGCAGAACTGGCAAACTATGGCCCACATGCCAGTCGCCTATCTCTGCAAATAAGGTTTTATTAGAACACAACCACACACATCTGCTTATGTGTTGTCTGTAGTTCTTTCATGCCAAATTGGCACAGTATTAGCAACAAAGACCATATAACCCATAAGCCTAAAATATCTCTGTCTAGTCCTTTAAAAGAAAAAATTCACTGACTTCTCCTCTCTGGCACTCCACATATATCTGGTTATGAGTGTAACACCTTGGAGCATCACTCAGGCACCTTGTAGGTATATTCTTCAAGAGTTTTTGGGTTTTTTTGTATTGTTTTGTTTTGTTTTTGTTTTTGCAAGCCTGTTCCCTCATTCCCTCCTTTAAAATTTTTAGAGTACACTGACCGGCTTCTAGCTGTTCCTCCTGATCCTCAATTACCATGAAACTACTGAACCCTTGCAGTAACTCCAAGCACCATAGCATGTCAAGATCCTTTACTTTGATAAATACTGTTCCCTCTGCCTAGAATACATTTATTTACCTTTTTTCTCTATCTCTTGGCAGGCAAGCTTTTACTCATCCTTTAAAACCCTGCCAGGGCATAACTTCTCTAGGAATCCTTCCCTAAACACCCCCACCCAAGGAACAGTAATTAGTCCTATTCTTGACGCAGTCTTTCTGGAATACAAATGTTCCAATGGCAGTAACTATTTCATTTACCCTTCTTGATATACCCCTGCCTTGCTGGGAAGTTGCTTTCTTTTGCTCCCTCGAGGTAAAGTTTGTGTTTTCTTGCAGATGTGAGTCCCCTTGACCCAGACAAGGTCTTATCACCTGTCAACTGAGGAGCAGAGTAAAAGATGGTCAGTCTCTAAGGCTCCCTCCAGCTTCAGTGGTCTTTTCCATCTGGGAGGATTTTGCCAGGTTACTTAGAGACACTCAGTAGAGAGAGATCTCCTGTCTTAGCATGTGCCCTGAAGAGCTGGAAATCATCCAAGACATCATCACTCATAGCTCTGCTTTTAGTGTGTGGCAGCTGGGTAGTGATGACATGTAGGAGAGGGAGTGGAGGAGAGCAAGGACTTGCTGAGATCCCCTGGGGGGCTTGTTGTAAGTATTTGTTATTGACTTTTCTCCAGGAACTGGTTAGAAGTGGCCTTCTGGAGCATTGTGCTCTTTTGCAGCAATCCATGCCTGAGTCTCTGTCCACTTGCTAGAGACTCACCACAAATTAACCTCTTTCCCCACCAGCCCAACTGGTGAAGCGTCTAGCAGTAGTTCTGCCCTTACGGCCCACCCCATGGCTAGAAACCTTGGTGACAATTTTGAAAACCTTCCCCTGCCCATTCTCTCTATCCCATCTTTGAAAATATATTTTTTACTTCCAAACACTGCTTCTCTTTCATCCTGTCACCACCTGTTGTTGCCTGCGTTGTTTTCAGTACCGATCCCTACTGTAAGGTCCTCCTGGGGTTTCTAACCCTTGCTACTTCCGGATGAGAACCATTCTAAGACTCCCACCAGCCTGATTGTCCCACGTTCCCTCTTTCCCCACGTATCTCCCCTGTTCAGAAACTTAACTATTCCTGGAGCAATGGCTCAGCAGATACAGCGCTTGCTTGGCATGCGTGAGAACATGAGTTCAAATCCCAGCACCATGTACACAAGGAAGTCTCGGAGCAATGAAAGCTCCGAGAATGTGAAAAACTAAATAAAATTGATTCTCTCTTTCTCTACCTCTCTCATTGTCCCTCTCTCTTTACAAAAAAAAAAAAAAAAAGAAAGAAACAAACAAACAAACTATTCCTGCATCAAACCCAGACTCCGCAGCCTCTCAGCAGAATCTGGCCCCATTCTGTCTTCTTCAGCACTCCCTTTATAATCAGGCTGTTCTCCCTGCTTTTCATGTCATTTTGGTCCCCTGCCCTTCCCCTGTGGTTACCTTCACCTGGCTTGCGATTCATTTTAACTGGGTGCACTTCCACAAGTGTCAGGAAGCACCTGATGTGTTCAGAGCCCATGCACACCTGTGCTGCTGCCAGTCCTTCTCTGATGATCCACCCTGCAGCCTATGGTTTGCCCTTGTTTTGTGCTATTTCTGTCCGTTCCTGCACCCTTAACAGACTGCACATTTCTTGAGGACTGTCTGTCCGTTCCTGCACCCTTAACAGACTGCACATTTCTTGAGGACTGTCTGTCTGTTCCTGCACCCTTAACAGACTGCACATTTCTTGAGGACTGTCGTAGTCAGTTTTTGCCACTGTGACCAAAAAACCTGACAAGAACAACTGAGAGGGAAAAAAGTTTATGTTGGCTCATGGTTTCAGAGGTTCAGTGGTCATAGATTTTGGCCCAGGTGAAGCAGAACAGCATGGTGGAAGGGCGTGGCAGAGGAAAACAGAAACCAGGTTATCAGGAAGCAGAGAGAGCTCCACTCATCAGGGACAAAATGTAAACCCCAAAGGCACGCCCCCAGTGACCTACTTCCTCCAGCCACACCCTACCTGCCTATACTTACCACAGACAGTCCATCAGTGGATCGGCCCACTGTTTAGGTTAAAACACTCATAATCTGGTCTTTGTACTTCTGAACATCCTTGCATTGTCTTACACATGAACTTTTGAGGGATGCCTTGTATCTAAAGCATAACAAGGATAGTAAGACAGTGACTCATTGGGGTTTTTGTTCTTTCTGCCCCCAGTTGTGATCTGCTATGCAATTCAGCTATCCAGACCACCTTTCCTGCCCCATTTGCCATTTCCTTTGCACCTGTTCTGTCATGTATAAACCGATGATAATAAATCTACCTCGATAGGTGTTTTAACGGTTAGAGATATTTTGCTCAGGATGGACCTCAATTGATGGCTGTGATGATTAATATTGTCCTTCTTATCTATCCATCCCATGGTGCTTCAGTGACTGGTGCACAGGCTCTTAGCATCTGCAGTTAGAGAAAGTAACGAAAGGAATTTTATCACTATGAGACGTAGACATTGTTCCTGTCCCTAAGTCTGGACTGGAAATTTCCACACTTGGCCACACAAATTACATTAGATTAATGAATTTCATTTCACCTCTTCATAAGGCAAGCATTTATTGAATGCCTGGTGTTTAACCAGGCACTGTTCAGGGCTGCCATTAGCAATTGCAGTGTCCTTTCTTGTAGATGAGTCATTCCTCTTTCCTCAGCTCAGACCCCACCTCCTACCTAAGCGGAGGTGAAATATGGGAACTGTGCGATTCAAAGTTTTCACTAAGGGCTGGGCTCCAAGCCTTGGCCATGTAAATGTCACTTTCTCTCCACCCTCGTGTGCTCTTTCCTGAGGCTGAGCTGCCAGATGCCAGCTTTCTGTCTGCTAGCTGGCTAGACTATTCAGTTGCAGAAAACTAATTTCTAATACAAACTACAACTATTTGAAATTCATTCAAAGTGTAGCCATAATTCATTCATTCAAGAAATTCAATCAGTGAATAAATTCAATTCAATAAAAGTTTGCTAAATTAAAGCAATCACTCAGCAAGACTGACTTAATCTCCAAATGTCTGCTCTATGTTTCTGCAATAAGATTTGTAGCAGGATCTACTTTCTAAAGATTAGTCTTCCCTTGTTTATTACTATGTCAAATAATTCAAATTTTCCTACTCCAAGGAAACCTTCTAAACCAGATAGCATGACATGGTGTGATAAATGCTAGAAGAACCACCGGAACAAAAAATAAATAAAAAGCAATAACAATCAAGTTGGCTAATAAGAAAACAACTTTAGGATAATTACTCTAGGAATATATTATCTAGATTATCTCAGTTTTAAGATTGTTCCAAATCAATGTCCAGCTGCTACATGCATGAGGCCGGCAAAAAAAAAAAAAAAAAAAAAAAAGACCAGGATGTCAAAAGTGACATGCAAAACATCCACAGTCCTTGTGGCTATGTGTGTGTTGAGGAGATTGATTTAAACCAATATTTTCTACCTTGCTTGCACATTTACATTGGCAGGATTTCTCTAGTAAATATTGGTTTGAACCAAACACTGAAATCTTTAATCACATTTAAACAGACCCTGCATTATTCTGCAGTAGACACTGCAGGAGAAAGGAAGAACTGGGAAAGAGCAAGCATAACCGATAGCTATGATCTTTCAAGAGTACAAAAGAAAAATCAGAATTAGGTAAAATTCTTCAAAGGGAGAAATGCCAAGAAAATCACTGCTGAAATAGAGAATTTTGTTTTTCTAAAGTCTGGAGCTGTGTTCAGTTAAGTGACGTAGTTTACAAACCAAGGGAAATTAGGGCAGGGACGGAAGTACTGCTAAATTAGAAGAAACTGGCCAAAGGAAAGCAAGCTAGCTGTGACATACACTGGGTTGGCTTCTTTCTCAAACAATTCTTGTTTGCTACTGTGTTGAGTTGTGTTGCCGTGAAACCTGGGCCTAATTTTATATTTCACTGGAAGTTCTGAAGCTGTCATATAAAACAACTGTCTGTCTACTCACAGAGGCTGCAAAAAGCATACTGTTAACCTTCCCTAACATGCAAACACTCAAACCTTTTGTTCCTTTTGAGTCTTCATTCACATCCAGTGGTTCTGATTGAATCATCCAAAATCTTTATGTCACCTTAAGAGATTACGAGTCTCCTGCTAATGTGTTCCTTTCTCACACCTACCATGACTGCAACTTCTAACTTCCTACCCCTCACACCTGTGACAGGGCTGCAAGCTGCTGAGAAGTTTGCTAAGGAAGTATTGGGGTGGAAGGCTATTTTCTTTCTGAATTCTATGATTATCTCTGCTTCATTAGACTACTGCTTGCCACATTTTAGGGCAGATGATGAGATATGAGGACAACAGGGATTTTGTTGAAATGAATGATCAGCTCTGTTGAAGACTGCCTGAAAGAAATATTATTTCTCTTTCTTTTCTTTTCCTTTGTAAAAAAAAACTATATATATATATATATATACACACACATGTATATATACATATATATATACATACACATACATACATACACACGTATATATTTATAATACAATAAAATAAGTTCATCAACTCTTATACAAGAATGAGGAGGTGGGGCTTCTAGAAAAAGGGGTTGAAAATGGTAGACTCAGATAGCATGGTTATCACCAAACCAGGCTGGGAATGATGATCTCCTGTAGCAATTCTGAAAAGAACGCTTCCCAGAAGCCATCCTGGGGAGACTGCTACACACACCTGGGGTTTAACCTGGGAATTGCCCCCAGGAGATTCAGATGTAGCACTTTTATAGACTGGTGCAATGATAAGTATCAACTTTGAATTCAGGCTGGATTAGAAATAGAGTTCTAGCATGTACTCAGTGGTATGACTTTGGGCAGATTGTGTAACCTCTCTGAGCCTCAGGTTGCTCACCTATGAAAGAGGGACTAATGATGACTCACTGAGGTTGTTGCAGAGATTAAATGAGATAACATGCAAACTCTCTCAAGCACTGTCTCATTAACAGTAGGTAAAAAATAAAGTTGTACCAATCTTAACATCAATTTGGGACTTAGCCAACAGAGAAAGCCACTAAGGCATTCCTAATGGTACAGGAAGCCAACCACCTAAGTCTGAATTCTGGATCCACTAAGTCTGACTCTCGGAAAGATACTGAATTTCTTTGTTTCTCATCTATAAAATAAAATGATCTATTGCATAGAAATTAATACTCCGATCTTTAAGTTATGATAAAGATTAATAGTTAGTGGATGTGAAATGCTTAGAAACACTGACTAGTACTCAATGAATATCAGTTGTAATCCTCATTGCTGTTATCATTCCTTTTAAAGCAAACTTTTATGGTGAAATGAATGCAGGCCTGGAAGTTGTGTCCCGGCTATTGCCTTATGATTGGGAACAGTATGGCCCAATAAAATAAATAACAAAAATATAATGTAAGCCCCATAGATAATTTTAAATTTTCTAGTAAGCACATAAAAAGCACAATTAATTTTAATAATGTATTTCACTTAATTTATTCTAGCTAAAATAATGAATTAACATCTATTGACCTATTTTACATCATTTTCATACAATATCTTTGAAATGTTATATGTTATGCTTACATCGTGTCTCACATCAGACTAGTGACATTTGAAGTGGTCTATTGCTGCATGTTGTTAGTAGCTATTGGACAATGTGAGAATTCCAGGTTCTCAAGTAAGTCCCTTCACTTTTGATGATCCTCTGTGATCTCATTTGTAAAACCAGAAATAACTTGAATGCCTTTGCTTGAAGAAGAAAATGAGAAAACTTGAAATTGTTATGCCAGCTGGAAAAGACTGTAAGCAACAGGCTTTCTGTTTTTTATAAAACTTGTACAGTCAAATGCAATGCTATTCTCAGTGGGTGACCTGCCCAAGTTCTGTGATATCTGAGATATCACATAAGGTAATACCGGGTAGAATTACTTTCCTAAAGGCAGAAGAAAAAGAAAATGTTTCAGGAAATTGGAAAACTTCACATCTCCTCCTCCCCACACACCACATTTACACTTAACAGCAAACACATTTGCTTCTACTTTCCACTGGTTTTTGAAATTCCTTTGACAATTTTCATTGCAAAAATAAAGTTACAATTAAGATGTAAATAACCTTTGCATTTCCTCTGATAAAACCTTAATTTGAGACTTCATTGTTAAACTCCTAACTTTTCCTACAAATAATAATGGCTGATATTAATAATTTACCACATGCTTATTCTCTACCACATCTTAGAGTCTTGCAACTTACTACTATAAAATCAATAATTCATCTTCTTATAGGTCGAGTTGCATATAGCAAGAGCACTGAATTTGGAGTCAGCAAGACTAGATTCAAGTCTCTTTAGTCTGCATTTTCAGGTTAGAGGACTTGGCATGAGATACTTAAACTCTCACAGTTTCATTCTTTCCCTTTATAATACAAAGACAACAGCATTCTCACAAAGTAAGATGAGGATTAAAAGAAATGACACATATGAAAGTGATCTATAACTGCAAAGTATTAGACAAATATAAAATGGTATTAAGAGATTTATAAAGCACTTCGTACATGCCCTTCTCCTGCTGAGTAGTTTTCAGTGGCTCCCCACTGCCTGCCAAATAAAGTCAGATTCCCTAGACTAGCATAAACAGCTTCCCAAGATCTGGCTGTGGTGGCGTTACTTTTACAAGTTTATCCCATTCTACTCAAACCACATATTCTAACCAAATAGGACTGGTATATCTGTCCTCCTCAAACAGGACTGAATGACATGACACATTTCTAACTTCAGTTTTCTTTAGTTTTCCATCTCTCAAAATTCCACTCGTTCTTCATCTGGTTCCAAATCTCCCCATGTCTGTAAGCTCTACCTCAGCTGCCTCTGAATTTTGCTTGTATCTTTCTCATGACTACTGGAAAATCCACTTGGAATACTAGTAACATTTGATGCATAGAAATCTGCACTAAGTTTCCTGAATATGGCTAATGAGGGAAGTTAAATAACAAACTTTTGTAGTTCTCTAGAGGCAGGATGTTTCCCATTTTAAAACTAGCCACCCTAGAAATCCAATCATGAATGCAAAGAAAGACAGAGTTCATAAATTGCGGTGGCATTAAATATAACAAAGAAATACAGAGTTCATGAATTGTGGTGGCACTGAATAAATGAGCAAAAGAAGGTAGTTTGGATACTGGCAAAAAGACGAGGAAGAAGAATTGTGACATCATGTCTTCAATATTGTTCAGTAGTAAAGTTCTTATTCCTTTTGATAGTGGATGTCCCATCCTCTAATATGTTGGGCAAACCTATAGGGCAAGCATTTTTTGAGCTACTACCTAATACTACCAGGTATTATTAATACTACCAATTACTACTAGGTATCAGACATAATGAAATACAAGACTGGTTTTGAGCAGGTTAGTGGCTAATAGGTAAGATAAACAGAAACAGTTGTAGTAAAATATGATCAGTTAAAAATAGCTGGTTGTAGGTGGTATCTTGAGAGCTTAGAGGAAGGGAGTTTAATTCAACTTCAGTATATTTAAAAGGCTGTATAGAGAAGATGACTCCAGACTGTCTTAAAAGGATAAAAGTTAGCCAGGTGAAAAAAACTGGGAGAGGCACTCTGGCAGAAGAAAACGTTTGAGTTGAAATGTCTACCATCTATCTCAGTTGTGGAACTGAGTATATCAGGCTTAAGAAAGGAGCCCTTTAGACCATCCAGCCAACTCCTCTGGATTTTATGCCTACCAAGTAATCTTATGATTGTAATTTGGTCTTCCATGTTGAAGAGCATGAGATAACCAGGAGACATGAAAAGCTTTTTGTAGGTGACTGTTCTTTCTCTATGTGACTGTATTGGCCTCTGATTTCTTTGGATTCATGTGAGTTGGACTAGTATGAGCTGAATGAACTCAAAATGCATTGATTAAAAAAATCACATTTCTGCACCTGAGTAGCTGAAATGACTGTGAATTTTGGTCATCAGTCAGTCAAGCACCACCATCTTGAAGACCAATGGCTGTAAGTCACAAATGTCTCAAGTATCTTTGCCCCCATCTCTCCATGCTGCTACATGGTTCTAGGTATCTCCATCTCCTGTACAATTTACTACAATTAAAAAAGCAGAATGTTTTCACTTATTCCTGTTACTAGAACAAAATATTTGAGCCTAGGTAATTTTTGGTTGTTTAAGCATCGTCTTACGTAATGAAGGGATTCCTTGATTAACATTCACGTTGTCCAGGATCTTCCTCTCTTCCCCCACTCCCTGATCTCATGACTCCTGTATATCTCCCCCAAGTTACAGGTATAAATGACCATATACATATAATTTAAACATTTAAATTACTAGATTTATATGCCTGTCTGGGTGCATTTGGGCTTCTTGTGAGAGTCAACTGTACTCTACAGTATTGACTATCCTGTTTTTCCTTCCCTCTCTCTCTTCCCTCCCTTTCTCCTTTGCCACACCTTCATAGCTATAATCCCAACAGCTTATGTGTTATTTCAGATTTGGTGGGTCTATTAAATAAACTTGACTAACATTCATCCTATCTTAGGTTTTACTCAAGCTTCCACATATGAGAGGAAAACATTTGACCCTTAAGTCTCTGGGTTGGGCTTGTTTCACTGAGCATGATTTTCCCCATTTCCATCCATTTACCTGCAAAAGCCATTATATAGGTAATTTATAAAGAACTTCTGTTCTCCAGAACTTCTGGAGACTGGAAGTTCAAGATCAAGCATGTTCAGTGTCTGATAAGGACTGTTCTCTCTCTGCTTCAAGATGGCACCTTGCTACTTCATCCTTGGGAGGAAACAAAGACGCATCCTCCTGTGGAGGGAGGGACCAAAGGGTCGAAGGGCCTAACCGGTTCCCTCAACGCTTTTATAATGTTGTTATTCCTATTCATGAGGAATAACAGGAGTTATTCAGCTACTAAAGATCCTACTTCTTAATGCTGTCACATATAAAAAGATACTATTATTATTATCATTATGTGAGTTACACAGCATAAATAAATTCTCCAAGGTTGAGATGAGATAACAGTAAGTGATAGTACTAGAAAATGAACCCAAGAAGTCTAGCTTGAGACCAAACTGTTAACCCCTACTCTGTAATCTTCACAATCTTTCCTGTACATGCCTAATTTGTTGGAAAAGTAATTGGACAGCACATTTTTGCCACCTCTGATCACTTTCCTGTGTCATAGGTTGTTAATACCAGCACAGGTGGATAGTTAAGTTCTTCAAGCATCCTTTCACATTTGTGGTACCTGTTTTAATTGGATGAGGCAGATTCTCATTAGAAAGTAAATGTCAAAGTCCATCTTTCTGGAGAACAGGTCTTGGTAATGGTAAAGGCACTAAAAGAATGGGAGAGAGAGCAAAAGGGAGTAGTGCTATGAAGCAGCACATCAAAGATGTTGTTTTGTCTTATCTAACACCACCTGAGTGAGAGAAAGAGAACTATTTGTAACAGGCCCCATGGCTTAGCAAAAATAAAAAATAAAAAATAAAAAAAAAATAATAAATAAATCACATAATTTAGAATCAATTTTGATTCTCTCTCTTCTTCTTTCCTTCCCTCTCCCTTCTGCTCTTCTAGCCCCCTTTTTTCTCTCCTCTTTTTACTTTGAGAAAATAGTTAAACATCTCCAAGCCCCAATTTTCTCACGTGCATAATGGAAAATGCATGTCATCATAATAATGATTTCTATCTCCTGGGGTTTGTTTTCCAAGGAAAACTGAGATATGCAAGTGAAAGTGTCTGGCAAACTGTCAAGTTATATATACAAAAGCTGCTGTGATTGGAGGTTTTTAAGCTCGTGGTCTTAGAGCAGTTTGCTAAAGAGAACAGCATCAAAATGACCTACTTTTCCTTGTGATTTCCCTTGAGGGCTTTGGACCTCTTCTTCAATGAATCCACCCAGAGTGAAATCCCTGTCAAATGCAATTGCACAGTTCTGTATTCATAAAGAAACATTAACAAAGTCCTGCCTAAAGAAAGGTCACACAGGGCTTCCAAATTTTGCCTTTGGAAAAATTGCACTGAGGAGCTTATCAGTGTTTTTCAGTTACTGTGATTCGTTCTAAGAACGTTTTACTTAAGGTTGAAACAACATGCTTTCTTGAAATGGTGCATTCTCACACAAATGTTGCATTTACTGAATATCCATCAAGTATATAGCTTGAGGCATTATAACATGAGGAAGAAATATATTGCTAAGTATAAGGGAAAATCGTAACAAAGGCCACCAAATAAATAGGTTAATAACCTCAACCTAACACCTTTGAATGAGAGACTGCTTTTCATAGGTTTGAAACTATTTTACATTTTAACAAATATTTTTTGCACAATGGGGAAGAGTGTAAGAATGAAGAAAGCATGCTGACTCCAAGGCACCTCGAGTCTATGGAGGAAGCTAGACTCAGGACATCCACAGGGCTAGAAGCTTGTACATAAAACTAGAGTCATAAGCTGGATGTAAAGAATCAAAAAACACACACTTCTCACTGCCAAGGATCAGAAGAGTGAAGAAGGATGCTCATAAGACAAATAGCTTCATAGACTAATCATTTGGAGAATGGAAAAGGCATTTCCATATAATCACTCAGTGCAGTGGACAGAACCATTCCTGAGGCGTCTTATCCCATGCTGTGAACCAGCTCTCCGCTCAGCAGCAGGCCTGGCACATAATAGATGCCTGATGTATTTTTATTGAACAAACAAATGAATGAATGAACTAATAGATTTTGTACAATTCTCCATGTCCAATGGATTGCTGCTCAGTTGTGTCAGAATTTAGAGAAAACCAGGAACCTCTAACTTTTTTTTTTTAAAGAGAGAAAGAAAGAATCGATTTTACGTAGCTTTTCATGTGGCCTTCTTTATCTGGACACTTCATTGTGTATGTGGTGCTGGGATTTGAACTCGCATTTTCACGCATGCCATGCCCGGAGCCACCACTCCAGCCCCAAGAACCTCTAACTTAAGGAGGCAGTTTCCTGAAGTTATGCAGTGGGAGGTTCATTTTAGGATGACCCTTCTCTGGGGCCAAACCAAAATTCCACGTGATTTAGCTGTCACACACATCCATCAGCCCTCAAGAAAGTGACCCAGGACCAGAGACAAAGGAGTGATAAGGGAGAAAATGTTTCCTGACATGTGTCAGGCTTTGCACCAAACGCTTAGCATATGATGACTCACCCAATTCTTATAGCTGGGTTAAGCCTCTTCCTGTTTCGCAGGTGAGGTGGAGGCACAGTGGGCTACTTAACTTGAGCTAGGTCACACTTCTAGTAAATGGCTCAGTCAGGATTTGTCTTAAATATATTCTACTGAATTTTAAATTAGTAGGAGCAACATAGTCTTTGTGATCTCAAAACCAACATCTATTTTGTTGTCATTACTCAGCTGTGTGTTGCAAATAGCCTTGGCTACAGCTCAACAAAAGAAAAGGAAATGTGTTTTTGCAAATCCTACTCTGGTTTTTTCTTTCACCTAGCTCTACCTAGATGGGGCTGTTGAAAGCCTGCTCAGAAAAGCAGAAAGACAGAAAAGCACACAAATCCTAAGAGTTTAAAAGTCAGTAAATTTTTATAAAATGAATAATTATTTAATCAAAATTCACATCAACAACTGTATCATTGCCAGACCCTTAGAAAGCCTCTCGAATCCATCTTGGTCACTCACCCCCTGAGATAACCACTATCTTGACTTCTAATACCATAAATTAGTTTTTGCATTTTTGAAACTTTAAAAAAATTGTACCATACTTTTTTCATGGACTTTTAACATTTGGTTTCTTTTGCTCCACATTTATGCTTAGAAGATAGCATTCATTTATGCTCAGGAGATGCAGGTGACAATTGTGATTGAAGTAACTGCTAATATACCCTTGCAAGTAGAAACTGTCTTCTGTAGTGAGAACAGAGTTCAGTGATGTCAAGCTCATGTAGCTGATTTGCATTTCTTTTCTATGTGGGGGAAGACCACAGATATGTTTCAGATATATACAGAGCTATATTAAATATCATTTCATCTATACCATGCATGTAGATGGAATATGTAGCCAATTTATAATTCGGATATATTTTGAAGGCTTTACTTGCAAATTATATGTATTTGGGAGCAGGGAACTTACTTTTCTGGACCTTCCTCATCTGTATTTAGAGTGATGATACATAGAATTTCAATGTTAACATTGAAATGCTATCAAGTATATAGAGGGCTTCTGTTCCCCACTTTTTCATGAGATCAGTTGGACAGTAAAATCACACTTTGCTCACAGATTGCAAGACCAGCTTCTGAGGCACTTGAGGTCTGTTACCAGCTCAGCCACTGACTTCAGAAGTGCAAAAATCTCTTCCCATGTTTTCTAACTATGAACGGCCAGCTATTTGTGGCCAATCAGCAGTGACTTATTACTTTTTCCGTTGTCACCCTTCTCTGGACATGTCCCTTTACTCTACTCTTATAATACCACACACATTGGTACTGGATTTGCATGAAAAAGCTGAGGAAATTGAACTATGAGCCAAAATAGTAGATGAATCGAAAAACTTATTAAAACAGAAAAATGTAAAGAAAATTAAATGAAAATACTAATGTTGCTCCACAGTTTGTATAGTTGTGATTCTATTTTCATTATGTATATATGCACACACACACACACACACACACACACACACACATATGGATATGTACCCAGGGATTAACAGTGGTGATCTCTGACTGGTAAAAATGTGAGATTTTTATCATGTCAGTGTCGTCTCTTCTCTGTAAATTTTTCACAATGCACTTGTATCCCATTTGTGAAAATAAATGAGATATTTGCAGAAGGTGTGTAGCAAAGTATTATCATCTGTTTTTTATATGCATGCTCCTATTATTCTACCTTTCCCATGAGAATTGAATAATTTTCCCACCTCATTTTAGAAGTAAATAAATTTAGTCTCAGAAAACTTAGGTAATTGTCCTGAGGTCATCCACTGAAACAAGATGCAGAATGAGAAATGTTCCTGGTCTTCTGAGTAAATATTGCACAGCTTCACCTTGCTGAGGGCCGCATGAGGTAGATCAGAAAAGGGAAGAAAAGACTCAAGAATTGACAACACTTGAGAAAGCAATTATGCAATTTTAAATAGAAAAGACTCAAGGGTGAGATGCAACTTTACATGCAGCATTTTCAGGAACAAGTCTTTTCAAGGCTGAACTGAATCCTCTATTTCCTAGATCAAGATGCAGTGTGGCTGGGAATCTGGAGGCCACTATTTGCCCTCTGACTTCTTAGCTTGTGCCTTGAGGTGATTCAGAGATAATCATACCTCTTCCATGTCTAATGCATAGAAGTGTTGCAAGGATTAATGAATAGTGTGTCTGGAGTTCCTTTAAGAAAAGAGTTATTTGAATGCCACATATTATTACAAGATTGATATTAATTATAATTATTCATCCATTTTCTCTTCCTGTTTCTCAGGATCAAATACAATACCTTTCAGATCTGCAGAAGAAGCAAAATCTCCCTTTGCTACTCTTATTGGAATGAAAGAAAAAAAAGTAGCAAGGGAAGGTAGTTGCTTCTCTCTGCTCCTTCCCTCTGAATATTTCAAAACCAGAGTGAATTGAATGACCATACGTGGTTATATTACCTGCTCTTATTCTTTTGGGACTTATTTGTGCATTTTTTCCTCAGGACCAACTTATATAAGATGCACACAGGGCCAACTGCACAGACTTGCAACCCCGGGTAGCTGCACAGGACCCTGTGATCAGAAGGGCTCCATATTTGCCATCTTGAAACTCACATTTATCTATCTTTATACTTGTGTTTTGTAAGTGAAATTGGATGAAGCAATGGAGTATGTGCCAATGGCTTGGAGCTTTGGCTCCTGCACTACCCAACTTCCTGCCATCTGCCTGTCTTCTCTGGACAGGTTCCTGTAGTTATTTTTTTATTTTACTTTATTTTTGTTTTTTGCAGTGCTGAGGATCAAACCCAGGTCCTTGTTAATGCTAAACAAGCACTCTACCACTGAGCCACAGCCCCAGCCCCAGCTTTTAACAATCCCCTCACTTTACTCCCTGGCATCCCAAGGGTCATCCTTCTTCCTGCCCCCACTTTTGATCACTGCTTCCCTCCATCCCCAGCAGGATTCTGGGTACAGATACAGGAAAGATCTGAGTTGGGCACATGCGCCTTGCAAAGTATAAGGTAGGGCATGGCCGAAGTTGTTCCTATCTGGCTGATAAGGCTGCGATGTGGTAGACATAGACCATGTGTTGGTGCGAGTGAACCTTTTGTGTACCTCTGATTCAGGTATCTGGCACATCCCAGAGAAGTTGTGTCACCCTTAGGGATACACCTAAATATCTCAAGGGTTTGTGCTGTGGAGCAGGACACTGGGGCCATGGAAAGAAGAAATGCCTGACTCAACTTCCCTAGGGCCCACCTCTGGCTGAGGCACAGCTCATCAGTCTAGCAGCTGGCGAGAGGGTACTCAGCAGTTTTAAGTCATAAGACGCAGGGCCTCTGGTATCCTGGGAGGGTCTGCATTCACCTCATGGTATCCTGATGCCTGAAAACATATGATATTAAATAAAACTGATGAAGCCATTCATTACTGGTGACAAACATACCATAATAATGTAAGATGTCAACGATGGGGAAACCAGAATATAAAGTATGTGGGAACTCTCCTGCCTTATCTTTGCAACTTTGCTGTCAGTGTAAGGGGTCCTATACTTCCATTGCTCATTGAGTCTTGAAAATGATGCTGCAGTTCTTACTGTAACATCCCTTGTCAAATACGCAGCCTGCTATATCCCTTCCAGTTCCTCTCATGTTCTTACTCTCAATGCCAAGTCTTTGGGTTTCTCTGAATATCATTAATAATTACTTACATGTATTGATCACCTAGTAAGGACTGGCTATTATACTGGGCACTTTTTTTTTAAGAGAAGGGGACAGAGAGAGAGAAAGAGAAAATCAGGTTTATCTATTTTTTCATCTGGTTTTTGTTTTTCTAACACTTAGTTGTGTATGTGGTGCTGGGGTTTGAACCTGGGTCCTTGCATATGCCAGGTAAACACTCTGACCATTAAGCCACTGCTCCAATCTGGCACTTTACATACTTTATCTCATTTAATCTTTTTTTAACTTTATGAGATAAACATTCTTATTCTTATTTTATAGATGTAGAAAGTTGAGATCTAGGATCATACAATAAGAGGTAGAAGAGAAAGTCAATATTCCTAATTCTTACTCCCAAGCTGGTGCTTTTTGCACAGTAATTGCATATGTACCATTCTACCTCCAAGGCTTTGCAGGCTGGGTAGGTACTTTAGTTTCTATTCCTCCAACGATTTGCTGGGTGTCTGTGGATTCCAAATCCTGGATATGGGGTCAGAGTTGCAAAGTCACACCATGGAGGCCAGTCCTGAGATATTATGATCACTTTCTTTGGCTGAGTCCAAGCAGGTGTTTGAGGGCTCCTGCCTTGTACACAGTCCACACTTATATCCATGTCATCTGCCTTAGTTAGCAACCATGATAAATGAGACATGAAAGGCAGTCTTGACTGTGGATTAAGATTTTGGAAAGTGATAAATCTAACTACATAACTTCAAAATATAATAACTTTTTGCTTAAAAATATTGTGGTTGACCTGAAGAAGAGAGAGCCATGGTGAAAAATTCTTTTGCTTTTATCTGCCACACCTCATTTTGAACCAACTCTGGAAGCAAAGTACATGTGTGCTTGTGCTGGCATAGCCACGAATGAGCTGCTGGTATGCTGGTGTACCTAATTGTTGTGTCTTTGAAGATTGCTCCTCTATTTTCAGCACTTCTGCTGGTATACTTCCTATGTTTCCTATGGGACTGGAGTGGAAATCAGCTCCCTTTTATCCTGTTCATGGAGAACTGTGCTATATCATCTTAGAGGTATTTTGCATATCTGCTGATTCAAAAGACTCTCAGCAAACTATTTACTCCTCACAGTCCTTATGAATATCTGATGTTAGGCTCCGGGCTGTAAGCCAAAGGCACCAAGACAGTAAAGCCCCAGGTGTTAGGAGGTGGTTACACTTTTTATTTTGTCAGAGGGAATTGGGACAGGAGGGCTGCCATTTGGGTAATGATTCCTGGGAAGAAGTGCTCTTCTGGAAGGAAACAAGGGAAGCAAGAGGGTGTTTTGGATACACTACAGAGTGAGGAAAAACTTTGTGCTGAAGCAGTATTGCAAAAATGAAGAAGAAGAAAGTCATTAAAGAAGTTTTATTAAAAACACCTCGAATCTTGTCTGCACATTTTTGAGGAGTGTGAAAAAAAATGGAGGAAGTTACGTCCAGTGGTTTTTGTGGCTTTTCAAGTATGACATACAGGATATTGAATTTTAACCCATCTTTATCCTGAAGTGTACCTGAATTAGGGGAATACACAAAGAAAGGATTCTTTGAAATGTGAGTCTGCGGCCAATCGATTCCATTCTCTTGGAATTACTTATGTTTACTCTCTTTCTGCCTCACGTATTGGAGTGCCACACACATAAAATTATTCATATAATAGTAAAATAGCTATATGGTCTCACTAGGGTTTCTGCCTAAGTGTATAAAATGGGGTTTTAAATCCAATAGGAATATTTTATTGAGACTTCATAAAAGATTTCTTATTTTATTAGTGCATATTTTGTGCATTCCAGCAATCTCGGTAGAGTTAATGGCTGTCACTCCCCTCAAAAATAGTCAAGTATGTGGGAGAGTCAACTGCTTTTTACAACTGCCCATAGCTTCATTAATTCATCTAGCATTATAAAATTAATTCGGTGTTTATTAACATAGGTTTCTTAAGTCAATAACTCGAAGTATTTGTTTAGACCCACAAACTTTTGGATATGGAATGAAATGTGGTGAATAAATAAGAATTTTAATTGTCCCTCAAAAAAAAATGTGATCTTGAAAAAAGTACTTTTTGTACGAAACACTTAGAAATATTCCCAGAAAGTCTACTTCCTAAGGGAAAGAATCAGAGCCCCCAGCTTTAATTAAAATGAAAATCTGTAGCGTTCACATCAGGCTCCACCTGAAAGTCCGGTTCAGAATTTCTCTGTGACCCTGGCACTTGCAGGAGGGAAGTTTTACTTTGTTTAGTATAACAAGAGCTGCAGGACTCCCAGGCCAATAAACGTGTTCACGTAAAACTCCAGACAGTTTCTCTTAGACTGAACTCTTATCAGGGAGACCTCACTTTGCCTTTACTTAAAGACAAATTTCAGGGAAGAGAAGGGAGTAGCGAACTCTCTCACTGGTGCGGTCAGTGTTTGCTGAATCCACAGTTATTCCAACACGAACACACTCCCGGAATGAATGACTGCCTGGCCTTTGAACGTAAGGGTCAAATGGTTCTCCCCCAGCTTTCCACTGTCTGTTTCATTTAGAAGAAAAGCAAAATGAGGAGAAGCTTTCCTCATTTCTCCTCGCGACTGCAAACACTCAGAAATGACCTCACGCACCCTCAAGAGCCCGGGGATGACTAAGGCAGAGAGAGCCTGAGAAACTCTTCCCTCCTTCTGCCTTTAGTTTTAGGGCACATGTATGCAGATGAGCGTGTAAGAGATGGTTCCCCCGCCTTCTTCCTCAGAGGAAGTTTCTTGGTAGATCACTGACACCTCATCCAGGCGGGTGGAGGGGGTGCAGGGGGTGAGAACTTGGCACCAGCCGTCAGGGCAGAGCACCGCGGCGATTTGTTCTCCTGGTGGAGAGAGCTGGAAGGAAGAAGTCGGCAAGCAAATAATGAAGGAGCAAGGGGGCACCTTCAACAGCGCCGCGATCACCAGTGGCAGTGTTGACTCTGCTATGGACGGCCTGCAGCAGCTCCAGCCTAACTACATGTCTGTGTGTTTGTTTGCAGAAGAGTCTTATCAAAAATTAGCAATGGAAACCCTGGAAGAGCTAGACTGGTGCTTAGACCAGCTAGAGACCATACAGACCTACCGCTCTGTCAGTGAGATGGCTTCTAACAAGGTAAGCGACAACTGTCTTCTACAATTAAGTATCACCGGCGCCCGGCACTCTGGCTCCCTGAGCCTGGGTCTGCAGCGGCATGTACCAGACAGCGTGAGCGACTGTAAGACTGTTTCAAAGGGGCACACACTTTCTGTGTCTTGGTGCTAAAGCAAAAGAGCAGCTTTATTCCCAGCTGAACTTCTCTAATTGATGCAATTCAGAATGTACTCAAGGTGAAGGATAAACCTTCCAAATCATTATACAAATAACAGTGCCTCTTTTTAAAATAATTTTACAATTATCAGAAACTACAACATGCATCAGAGTCCATGGGCTGCACTGCACTCAGGTGCTACATGTACGCTTCTCAAATAAGAAATTAATTTGACCTTTTTATATCAGTGGGAGAAAATGATTAGCCCTCGAATTTTGATAAATTCCTCCTGAGAAGAAGGACATTCAGAGATTGTCTGATGTTTCTTTCGTGATGCTGACGTGACCTAAGATAAAAAAGAAACAATATAGTTTGTCTCCAAACACAGGGTTATTTTTTTGACATTTACTGATCTTCAAAGTGGAATCATTCTAAATTAAGGTCTACCTCAACTGCCAAAAAAATGGGTTTATTTACAATCTCCAGACAAAACTTAGTTTTGAAGAGCTTTAATTATCTATCATTATACCATTTGTTTAATTAACACCTGGACTTAGGGTGCTAATTTATGTAGGTTATATGGGGAGAATTGTTGCTTGTTGTTTTTTGTATTTTTTTCCCTCAGAGAAGCCAGTGCTCTCTCTTTGTGTGTGTGTGTGTGTGTGTGTGTGTGTGTGTGACACTTTGATGGAAAGCCTTGGCCCCATTCCCTCACAACAGCACCTTTTCAGAGTTCCTAGTTATTCTAGCCGGAGGCATAGTGTTATTGTCTTGCATTTCTGAAGCTGGGAAGAGGTTCTGCTCTACACCTGCCAACAAGCCCTTTCTAGCCCTGAGGTGCATTGGTGAATGTGTGTCCCTCCTCCCTCTTTCCTGGGGTTAAAGGATCACCTTTGGATCAAGGCTGGCTGGCTTCTGTTCAAGGGATCTGAGCAGAAGAATCAATGCAGCCTTAGGAGGTCCTGAAAGAGGATAGGGGTGCAGGGTGGGGGTCTCCCCTTACTCTGGAACTTTGTTTATTGGTTGATAAAAGGGCAAAATAAGTCTCTTTCTGAGGTTGTAATTCAGAGTTCAAGTTGGTGGGGGTAGGGGAGGAACAAAAGGGGCGCATTTGAGGTTTAAGCATCTTACTAGCTTCTCTGAAGCTCTCAGTTGAGCGCTAAGATCAGGGACTTTCCAGGATGGTGTAAAACCCAACCAACTGCTTCCCCAGGAGGGGGCTAAACTGCTGTAACTTCTCCAAATCACACTGCATGGGATTGCATGTGAAAGGACTTTCACACATGCTTACACACATTAGAAAATACTCTTGTCTGGGTATTTTGTGATAGGTCATGTTAGATGACTGTAACACCTGTGCCAGATGTAGTTCCAATAGTTAGGGGTGATTTTTTAGCAGGACAAGGTGAACTTCTGGAGTTACTGAGATAAAGCAGGCTACTAAGTCCACAAGGAGAAAGAGAATGCTTACAGAGACACTACCACAGCCATTAATGGTTCACCTCGAGTGTTGATGCATTACAGTATTCCAGCAATTGCACCTGAAAAGCTTAGACATGCTTGTCTTCCAAATTAATTGAAAATAATTTCATAGGCAGCATGATAGCAATAGCATAAGGCTCTGAGACCAGGAGCTGGTGAGAATTGGAATCACGCAGGCTTCTACTCCTCCTTTATGGGATCCTGTGCAGGAAATGATCAAAGCTGAATAGAGTTAACCTAAAGAAAGGGCTAAAATTCAATGATGACACAGCTGAAGCAGAAGGCATGTAACCTCACCTGTTTTCAAGATCTGCAGAGGAAAGGTTATAAGGCAAAGCTATGATCCAGCAGATAAATGATGCCCACCCAAAAGGTGAAGTTAATTTCAATTTTTGAAAAAAAAATCTCTTTTTTATTCAACTAAAAAGTTTCTTTTGTATAGCTCTTCTTAGTCTTAATTATTCAGACATTTGTCTTGGGTAAAGTTCAAGTTTAATGTAAACCACAGCACTAATGATATAATACTACGAGAATGTTTTTGTAGCCACCAGAAAGAACTTGATCTACACTAGTTTTGGGGGAATTGAATTATCTATGGTAAAAAGAATATTCTACATTCAACTTTAAATTTTGTCAAAAGTATTTGAGGTGTCCACCCAAATTCTCATTTAAGAATATTGTCCTCACTTACACACTCATTGCCATGTAGCTGTATCTGATCCTTTTTCACTTTCTTTCGTTTAACAAAGGAGCCACAGCAAATCTGTGTTACAGAACTGGAAGTGAGTGTAAATACATTTTATACAGGGAGCATCTAAAAGGCACAGGCTTTGGAACTGAAAAACCATAGTTCTAATCTTGTCTATTCCACTTAGTAACTCTTTGATTCAGAATGAATTACTTAATTGCTGTAAGACTCAATTTTCTCATCTGTAAAACAGTAATAAAAGTGGTATACCTCCCTCATGAAGTTTGCTATATAGATTGAGATAAAGCATGTTACAAGGAATCTGGCCAACAGTAAAAATTCAGTGGATGATCACTTATTAATAGCACACACAACATCTTTGCAAAGAAGGATCCATGCCCCCACTTCTGGTTCAGCTAAGTGACCACTGAGTTTTGTTTATGATGTCTGAACTTCTGAGTGCAGATGGGAGAGCCAGAGTCATGCAGAGAGGGCTTGAGCAGATGACAGACATGCTGGCTGACATGCAAATGGCAGAGAGTCCCCTGTATCTGGTGGGAATAGCAAGCAGTCTTGCTTTTCTTTTGTCTCATCTGGGTAGTGTTGTCTTTTTGCTTGTTTACTTGTTATCTTTAACCTTTTACAATCTAAAGAAAATTTAGATTGTAATTGACTTTCCCATGTGTACTTCAGAGCCTAGGATGTTCGAGAAGGCACTCTCTAAGTAAGCCATAATTCTGTGGCTTACAAAATCATTGTCTTCTCTTCTACCCAAGTTTTCTTGATCTTTAATGCTAAACACGGGCCAAATGGAATTTCAAAATTTTAGGGAAAGTTGTAGACAGGTGGATTAGTATGGCAGGCCATCTCCAAAAATATGACAAGAAGATGTAATATGTGTGGTCAATGGGAGTTTTACAAGACAGTTTCACTGTTTTTCATGATGGAGAGGATGTCTAGTGAGCCTCTGCCATCAGCTCAAGAGTTTGGTTAGACGTGTTAGAGCTGTTTTGCTTAATAACAGATTGCCTTCGTAGATGTGTTCATTAAATTTTGTGTTTCAACTTTCATCACCTCTTGAATTAGAAGAATTGTCTTACACTTCAGCAAAAGGCCTCAGAGCATGAGTTCCTCTGTGGCAAAACAGTGTGGTGTTTTGAAAACAGGATGCTTTGGCTCTGCAGTATAAAAAGAGGAACGGAAAGAGAAACAGTATAGAAAGGAAGAAAGCAAACAGCCTCAGCAGGATCCCCAGCCCAACAACAGCATAAACAGTGACCTGTCTTTCTGACCTTCACTATGGCTCAGTTCCTGACCTCCTGTGGCCAAAGCCGACCAACGTCATTGGAGGAGGATAGGGGGAATGGTGCAGCTGCTGTGAGGGTGACTAGAATTTCCTGTCTCCTTCCTGACAGACAGTCATAAAAGTACAGGGTTGCAGCAACAGTGGCTGAGGCAGAACCAACCCAGAACAACCCCAGGGAGATTGTGCCGACTGACGACCGACGGGGGACTGACAGGGGAGGTAGTCCCTCCCACATTTTACTGAGAAGAATGGGCTCTCAGGATTTTCAGGCAAAAAATGTCAAAGGGGTCATGGTACCCATGATGTTGAATGTTTGTTAAAAGGTGAACATGCAGTAAGGAGCTACTTTCGGGCAGCTAGTCACTGTCCTAACTCCCACCAAATGCACCTCTTTAAACTTTTCTTTCTCTGCTAGCTTTGCCCTGGGGCAATTTTATGTGCCCAACAAAGTTGAGAAAAAGGATGTCCTACTATTGAAAAGTGTAGTCCTGGATATCATCACTTTCTTTAGAAAGAAGCATTGGAACTTGGCCTTTCAGCAAAGGTTTGTTAAGGAATTTGCCAGATAGGAACAATGGGAGACAGGCAGTCCTGTCTTAAAGCCTCCTGTAATCATCTGCACATCCCATTGCTGAGGCAGTGCATCCTCTTGCCTATGCAATTTCATTTCTTCAGTTTTCCAGGAGTAGCTGTATTGCAAAACAGCAAACCCTCCGCATAAAAATATTCTCTTGAAAGGAAAGCAGGCTGCATGGCACTGGAAGGTGATCACAGCAGGCTGATTGCCCTAATATTGGGTGAATCATTTTCTATATAACTGAACAATGAATAGCTATGGGAAATATTGGATCCAGCAGAACAGAAAGGAAAAAGATCCTTAGGACAACTGATTCACCTTAGAATTCCTCAATTGATGATGTGCAGGAAACCAATTGTTGAAAGGCTGCTTTTGCCTAAAATTCCATGCTATGGTTGGAGCAATGCTACTCCTTAGTGCAAGAGGTCCTTTTCCTGGACCTTGTGTTTCCAGAGGGCCTTGACCTGGAATTCCTCCAGCTGCCATCTGATCCAGGAGATGAGGAATTAGTCAGGCCAAAGAGCAGATGTGCTCATCCTTCCAGACCACTCTTTACATCTGTTGGACCCCCCATTCTCTGTTCAAATGACTTTGAGCTACATAGGCCTACATAGACCTCTTCCTTGAATGTGCTGCAGGAATGCACACCTTTGGGCCCATTTGCCATAAGGTAGCAACTTGGGGTAGGGAAGAACTGTGGGGGAGAAGCTTAGATGTGCAGCCTGTGGCAGAGGAGTCACACAGGCCTGCACTTGAGGTCCATGGTGGTGGGGAAAGATGCCAGGAGTGGTCCAAAAGCTAAGTGCCCCTGCACTTCTATATCCAAGAAGTTCAAGAATTCTCAGTTCAGACTGACCTTCTAGCCATGATGAAGGAATATATGTCAAGGTAGGAGTTTAGGAGATATCTTAATTTGTAGCTTTGTATATTTATGTATGTGGCCCACATATGTTACAGGTCACTTTGAATTAGAGAGGAGACCAGAATGAAAATCAGTTCTGACAGCCTAGTGGGCACACATGTATTTCTTGGTTAGACTTTTCTCTCTCTTTACTGGTCAGATGTATGCAGAATAAAATATGAAGGCAGCAAAGTGAAGAGAGGAAAGAGCTTGAGAATAAACTGTGAGTTTGAGTTCTAGCTCTGCCTTCAGTTAGCTACATTACCAAGGACAATTACATCATTTTGTTCTTTACATTTTTTTTTTTGTCTATGAAACAAAATAGTTAGAGAAGATTATCTGCATGGTCTCCTTTAGCTCTTGCATTCTTTGATGAAATAATAATGGCAAATAAACTTTTATAGCTGTAGATTCTGCAGACATTGCACTAAGCTCTTTTGCCTACATTCTGTCATCAGTACTTACAGCAGTCCTTGGAAACAGGGACTATTATTATCCCTGTTTTGTAGACAAGTAAAGTAAGACTTAGAGAGTAGAAGTAACTTGCCTAAGGTAACTAAATGAGAGCTACAACCAGAAGTCTAGTTCAGCGGTTGAGTACTTGCTTGGCATGTATGAGGCTCGGAGTTAAATCCCCAGCAACACACAATTTTTTCCCCTTGGGACTTGGGATGTGATTCAGTGTTAGAGCACTTGCCCAGCATGCACAACAATCTGGGTTCCATCCCCAGGGCCACCAATGGGGGAAAAAATGGAAGGCAGGATTCATACCCAGAGCCATCTGATTCACTATCAATGAGGCTAATGAAACAGATAAATATAGAAAAAAGTTTGGAAGTATTTAGAAATTCCTCTAAGGAAATTTTGTAGTGTTTGGTGGGAAGTCTTATTCTAATTCTGGTCATCATTGGTTACGTCTGGTTCAAAACTTTATTCTATAACTACCATATTCTCTGCCTCTGAGCCAGCCATTCATCACTCCACACTCAGTCTTGGCTGGGAAGCAACATCTACCAACATAGATAAGAGAGAAGAATTATAGTTACAGAGAATGGTTCTCAAGCACTCATAAGAATGTAAACAGAAATGTTAAATACATCCACTGTCTCTTCTCAATCAGTGTGCTAAATTGAAGACCTGTTTCCTAAAATTCTCTAACATGGTCTAAGATAAGATAATCAAGTTTATTTTATCATGCCCTGGAATACTTCTAAATTCTCTTTTTCTTCCCTGTTTCCCAAGATAAAAGAGAAAATGGAGAGAAGCTATTTTTTTTTAGGAATTTTTATTATCATTCAATTGATTGTGTAAATTCCATCAAATACTATGTCCTTTCCAACAAGCAATTTGACCGTAAAACAGAGAATTGATGCTTCAGTCGCAATGATATACAGGGAAATTGCCTCAAAGTAATCTGTAGACTATTTCCCTTGTTCTTTCCCTTCAAACAGGGATGAAAGAGATTATTAAATTGATTATTCTTTTTGTATCTTTTTTGCAATTACTCTACTACAAAATAGAGTTCTATTATTGAATGCAATTCAATATTTTAAGTTCTACTCTTATCAAAACCTAGCAAATTAGAGTTTAGAAATAATCAGTACTTTGTAATAAATTTGATTTGTAGTCTATTCTGCTTAATTTAAATATTTTTGCATTGATATGTATAGAGAACAATTTCCACCACTAAATTCCAATTCATTTGGCCCAAGCTTTCTGCTAACTCACTTAAAAGTTCCCCAGTGAGCAGATTTCTAAAATCTGCAAACAGGAATGCAGTGAGAGGCATTACCTTTGATTGTCCTGACTCTGGCTACCTGATAGGAAGGCATTCTAGTCTCAAAATTCAATCAATACAATCTTTTTTTTTTTTTTTTAAGAGAGAGAGACAATGAGAGAGAAAGGAATAAAGAGATAGTCAATTTTGTTTAGTTTTTCATGTGGCTTTTTTTGCTCTGCTGGGGTTCAAACCCGCATCCTCACACATGCTAGGCAAGCACTACAACCGCCAAGCCCCACTTCAACCCTAAATACATTATCTTAAGGGGAGCCTCCCTATCAATCTGGGGAAAACATTCAGAGAGTTATTAGATTGTCCAATATAAATCTAGAACAGTAATTGTTGAGAATGAATTTACAACACATTAACAAAATCAACATTTAGCTTCCATCATTCATGCTTATTGATTTTTTTTTTTTAAGGTAGAGGGACAGTGAGAGAAAGCAAGACAGAATCAATTATCAATTTCTATTTAGTTTTTCATGTGGCTGTCTTTGCTCTGAGACTTTGCTGTGTACATGGTGCTGGGATTTGAACTCACATACTTGCGCATGCCAGGCAAGCGCCGTTTGAACACCACTCCAGCCCCCTTTTTTGGTTATCTTTGAGAATACATCCCAATGTAAAACTTCACCAAGCTCTATGCCATTGTTATCTATGAATGAAAAGCCAAGGGTGAAGCTTGTTCTTGTACTATTCTTCTAAGCACAAGTGGCTCAGTAGTGCAGAAAGCAAGCATAGCTCTCTGGAAGCCAGGGCTCACTAACCCAGACAATGCCAGGGCAAACTTGTGCCAGTCAGTAGGTGTCACGCTCCTGCAGGCACTGTGCCAACTGCCGATGTGCCTCCCTGCACATCTCAGCGCTGGAGCTTTGCTTCTGGACCTGCTAGCCCCTCTCTGTCCTGCCCACATGTACGTGATGTTTCCCTCAACTGGTGCCAAACTGTTTAGTCTCTTGGATATTTTACTGAAACTTCCTTTGTTTGACTTACTTTAAAGTAGCCAAGTGCTTCCACAAAGAAAGGACTGTTAAGTTATTTAGAAATGAAGAAGACAGTAAAACTCCTGTTCCTTTTGTTTCTGTTTTGGGAAGTGCTTGATAGTTTTTTCCTCTTTATGGACGAGATTTTAAAGCTATAAACCATTCAGTTCTGCTCATCAGTCACATTTTCCCTTCCGTTAATTACTTGCACTTTAAAAACATACCACTTTAAAACATAAAGCCCTCAGAGATTAAAATTTAGCAAACTTAGTAAAGTAAAATCCATCCTCTTAGTTCAGTTACTTCCATCTTTTAATTTTTTTAGCTATTAAAATATAGTGAATTTTATCTTGATTATTAAAAACCTCAAATGGCCATGTTCCCTTCTCTCAGCTCACAGCACAATGCATAAACTTAGGCCGTAAGCAACTATAATGATGAATTTAGAGTGCAGATACCTCAAAGTACAAATGACTAAACCAATTAAAATATTTTAAATTTAAGACAAGAAGTGTTGGCATCTGATGTCTGAAAAGAAAAATTTAAAATAAATGTTTTAGAAATAAAACAGGAAGAAATTGTCACTAAATAGAAATACCTTTTCAATTCAGTCATATTAACTGTGCAAAAATTGATCAGACCAGACAGTGTTAAATTGACAACTATTTAATGTCTTTGGAAACTAACGATGGTAAAATTTGATAAATCAAACAAACAAACAAAAAAAAATCTAAACCTTTTATTTCTACTTATACTTTTGTAAAGTTGTTACTAGACAAAAATGCTAAACCTTTAAGGCCAGAAGGGAGCCTTAAATATTATCTATTAGAAGTCATTTTATAGGGCTGGAGTGGTGGCTTAGTGGTTAGAGTGTCTGCCTGGGATGCCTGAGGATCCAGGTTTGAACCCCAGCACCACATACCAAGTAAGTGTTGGAGAAACAGAGGCCAGATGAAAAAAATAAATAAGATGGATTCTTTCTTTGTCTCTCTCACTCTCTCTCTCTTTTAGAAAAACTGCATTTTACAGATGAGAAAACTGAGGTATGAATTTTCTCATTAGCAAAATGTGAGGACTGAACATCTAATGCACTGTATAGAAATTTGTAAAATATAGAACACAATTTGACTGAAAAGTAATTTTATTATGGCATGAGTCCTCCAAAGTCATGAGTATAATTAGTGGGACTATGGCACTTAGATATAGGTCTAAATCCAACTTGCTGTTTATATTCAGTGAAAGTCTGATTACACTTAAAAAAGACATTGGGCATTCCCTTTTTAGTTAGCATTGATTTTTAATCTTGTTCTTCATTTGTCTTTCTTGAGTAAAAGTTATTTGTGTCTTAGTTGTTTCAAATAAAGAGAACAAATTTAGTACACTGAAAATTTGGTGATCAAACTATAACAGGAATTTGTCAGAATGAGTTACTTTAAATGCCATTGAAACTAGTTGCTTTACTTTTTTGCTATTTTAATGACTGAATTTAAAAAAATAAAACAAAAATGTAGAACAGAAAAAAAAATCTCATCTTATAAAGGCAACCAGGGTTATGATTAATGAGGATACGGGGGGAAATATGAAGAGGATGACTCAGAGAGAATTCTTGGTATAATGATATTAAGGGAAATTGTTCCATGCTTGAAACATACTTTACATTCTAACTTCAACTTTTTTGGTATCTCCTCATTTGTGATAATTATTTATATTATAAAGTAGGACAAACTAAGAGAAAATTTCTTAGAGCATAATGTAAGAAATGAGAATAGTCCTAATTCCTGATTGAATAAGAATAGTTGGTGTTTTGTCTATTGGGGTAAGGTATAGAAGATGTGAATTAAAAAGCTAAAATATTTAAAAGGAGATTCCATTGGGGGGTAAACCCTTTAAGAGCCAGAGTAATCATGTTAGCATAATAGAATAATAGACAGTGGAAAAAATAGACTATAATTTGAGCACTTCCTGTTGGTCAAAATGGTGGGCTTCTGACTTCTCTACCCTTGATGTCAGAACATCTATTAAAAACATTTCTTAGTTACTACCAGTCATTGTGGGTTCATTTTTAATTCTGCTTCATGAAGTATAAACTTCATGACAATTGCAAATAAAACCATATTTAGTCACACTGTAATGATAGATTTAGAACTGCAGAATAAAATTTGTTCTTTTGATGCTGTTTGTGTGCATATTTCAAAGAATAAATGAGGTTCTCTTAAAATAAAAAAGGAAAAAATGGCTTAAGAATATTAGTAAAGGGCTGGAGCGGTGGCTCAGCGGTTTCTGCACTTGCCTGGCAAGCACGAGGACCCGGGTCCAAACCGCAGCACCACGTACACAACTAAGTGTTGAAGCAACTAAGGCCATGTGAAAAACTAAATAAAGTTGTTTCTCTCTTTCTCTGTCTCTCTCACTGTCCCTCTCTCTTAAGAAAAAAATTATTAAAAGTTTTATTATCATTTGAAAAAAAAGTAATTTCATTGCCTAGAAAACTTCCCCTTGGCTTACACACATCATCAGGCCTACCCCTGTATGCAAACTTCTTGGCTTTCTTTCTGCTTACTCTAGCCTTTTTCAGATGTCCATTCTCGTACTTATTTTATTAATAAATATCATAGCAAACATTATCTGGAATTTAAGTTGCATGCTTCCAAGGCTTAGAATCGTGTTTTGGAATATGTGAGACTGAACTTGGCTTATAGTATTAGGCTCAAAATATAAGGAGGCCTCGCTCTATTTCTGTTTAACTGTAAACAGGGAAGTAAAAAGCAAATGAAAGCTTTTATCCGTTGGTGGTAGTTGATTTTTTGCTTTTTTATTTTAGAAAACTGTGTGCAATTCTACTTGATTTGATTATTTAAGAAATTTGTTGCTATAGGAACTTTTGATAGATTATCCTGCCTCTAACCAGTATTAGGACAGGGAAAAGCCCTCTCTGATAGGCACAACACAGTAATGAAGATGGAAATTTTTTTAGCATTTTCAAAACCTTAAATTTGTGGACTATCTTTAGACTTTTCAGTGTGCATTTTTCTATATATGTATATATATATATATATTTTTCTTTATTCGCCACTGGGGATTAAACCCAGGGACTCACACTGACTATATCCCCAGGCCTTCTTATTATTTATTTTAAAACAATGTCTTGCTAAGTTGCCGAGACTGGCCGCAAACTTGCAATCCTCCTGCCTCAGTCTCCCAACTTGCTCCAGTGTACCTTTGCATGTCTATTTGATTATGAGAAGCTAGGGACCCTCTCCTGGGTCTCTAATGAAAAAGACTTTTTCAACTCCTACTCTAGTGATTCCCCTCATAGACCACAATTTAACTGGACAGTTGCTCCCACTGACCCACCAAGCTGAAAGCACACAGTGCTCTCCTGGCCTGAAATCCCTCCCTTCCCACTGTGGTCACTACTGCTGCCTCCATTCTGTAATTGAGTCAGATGATTTAGATATGTCTGTATTTACTGATGCAAAGGGTATGCTTTTCTTGGCTAGGCCAGTGCATTGTTTGTGTGCTTGTCAGGGTGAGCTGCCACTGAAATTTTTCCTGCTCTGTTTTACATTCAAGATCTGGTTTCAGGAAGCTTATTTACATCTTTCTTATCCATTGTATGGGAGCTTCCCTGAGAATATCTTAATGTTTGCCAGAGGTGTTTTTAAAAGATGTAAAATATAGTATCATTTAACTCTCAAGATTTTTTACGGAAACTGATTAAAATTATTCTCAAACTTATATTCTTCTTTTGTGTGGTTAAAATCTCAAGATACGATCATTGTCTAATGTTGGATTGTATGTCTGACAGCAACATTTGAACGCTGAAATATACATATTTTCAAGAAAGACTCTTTAGACCCCTAATAAAGTGCTAAAATAGGAGAATTTTGCCAAAAATAAATAAAAATATTAACCCCTGGGCAAGAATAGATAATTTTTTAAAGTATGATAAATATTTTTAATTAAAATGAGTAAAATATGAGCTCATTTTTGTAAGTAAACATTAGGAAGAGCTCAGAAGATACTTTTTCTGTCTTAATCCCTGCTTTTCAAATCTAATCACATGACCAAAAACTACATTTCCCAGAAAACTTTGCATCTGCCTGAGGGAACATTTGTTATGGGACAACACAGAGATTTCAAAGGCCCATTTCTTCATTTAAAGATTATTTTCTGTGTGTAAGCTTCATGTGGTATCAGGATAGAACATTAAATAGACATTCTCTTTACATGTGTGACTGTTATATTTTCACATTGCTAGGTCCACTGTGGTTCAGTAATGGAACATACTTGGAGTGTTCTCACCTCCATTCCCATAGGATGCTCGTAATATATTCCTTTTTCAGATTTGAAACCAAGGCTCTTGTGCAAGAACCACGTTGTGCACACCATTTAACTACTAAATCTTGAGTCTTAAGACGGAAATCTTATTCTCTTTGTTCCAAAGTTTAGTGATTTAAAAATTAAAATTAAAGTGACATATCCAGGGTAATTTATTATATTATACAACTTCTTAGCAGCAGATATAATAAATTTCAATAAAATTTGAAACTAGATGTCAACCAAGGCCCCTTCTGTTTTTTTTTAGACTTTGGTTTAGATGTTCTTTCCTTAAAGAGACAGACCTTCTACTCAGTAACCCTAACTCAGTTCTTGTTGGTATTACAATTTATGGTTTTTGTTGTTGGTTGTGAAACTTGGATTTTACTCATCTCGTCCATTAAATTGTAAAGTTATGGGGAGTATGTCCAACGTGCTCACTATAGTATTCTCAGCATTTAAAATATCTCCAAGTACATGGTAGACATTTAAATAGACATTTTAAGTACTTATCTATCGCATAAGGTTCAGAAACTTAATCTAATTTGTTCAGAACCCAATATGTAGTTAGTGGAAAACTCATTAAAATCCAGTAATCCTGTTTCCGGTTGTGCTACATATAGGTGCTTGGAAGCCTAATTCAACTTTTTCTAATTGTTAGATTAAGTGAGAAACTCCAATTTGGTTCACAATGACACCTCCAAGAACCCTGGAAGGGTAACATTTACTAAAAAATTGAATGTAATTGGCACATGAAATGCAATGACATATGAAAGCTCACTCCATGGTCTTCTAACTTTGCAAGCCAGAAAACAAAGAGGAAAATTTTCAAGGACAAATGTTCTTGTGAGTGAAAATGTAAAGCACACCTTTGGTTCTGTGTGTGCATGCACAAGTATATGTTTTGTTGGTTGGTTCAGTTTGGCACTATTTGGTTTACCTTTTTCTCAAAAAGTCTGCATCCTGTGGTCAAGAATCTAAGCCCTCAGGACACCAGCAACAGCTGTCACACAGTGACACACTCAGGAGCGGTTCTCTCTGTCTCTTGTGTCTGGAGAAGGGCTGCCTAATCTAGTCGCCATTGGTTGATTTTTTTCCTGGCATATTGCTAAAGCTTCCCTCACCCCAGCTGCATACGTAATCAATTCCTATCTGTTGCTGGATTTATCTGTCAAAATCTGAGCAAACGCATGCTTGGTACAATTATCCTTATGACAGGCAATCTGTGCTTATTCATGGCTTTGGTCAATACATGAAAAGTTCCAAAGTCTCCTTCTTTGAGGAAATTGGCTCCATCAAGGAAGCATGAATGGATGAATTATCAATAGCTAGGCTTTTTATTTATTTTTTAATAGTTTAATAGCATGACATCAACATAAAGCCATTTTGAGTTATGATTTTCATTTGACGTGCTTCATCTATCTTTCTGGCAATTCTGGTTTACACTCCTTAAACTGGTGAATAATCTTAATGTCAACCAGCGAGTCTGAGCCTGAGTAACCCATGTGTCATATAGTCTGGGTGACACCACACTGCTTCACACCTGCAGCAGCGTATTATGGATAACCTGCAGTTAATTATATAAGCCACTGTCGACAATTAAAGGGTGTCAGGTGCCAAAGAGCCCACTGAAACCTCCACCCAAAAGTCAATCCAAAGTGAAGAAAGTACTATGAGTTCAGATTCCTTTAAAATCCAGAGATAAAGCATAGCTTCAAGAACAAATCCTGTGGATTGAAGACTACCAACCAAGTCTCAAACACCTTGCCAACCACTGTACAATTTTTAATCTTCTCATTTTTTTTTTAAAAGTTAATCTCTGAGCAAATAGTGACTTGTCAGATGAAGTTATAGAACAGGAGTTTATTTCCAGACTGGTGCTGTTGTGAAGTTGAGTTTGATGTTCGAGTCCCCTCTGTGCTGTTAGAGCTCACTAATCAGGCAAGGTTGTACCCAGCACCCCATCTTTACGTCTGAGCTGTGCAGCCATCTCAGAAACTGCCTCTGTCAGCCTTTCATGAACACAATAAACCTGTTCATGTTGGGGTGCACTGTTATTCAAAACATGCCTCCATCCCTTCTAAATTCTGGTAGTTATAGTAGGAAAAACAAAACGCAGAACAAATATAGCCACATTTTTTAATAGGATGAAATTACTTCATCCTTTATGGTTTAAAAATATGTTCAAACTTCCACATGTTGCAGATTCATCTCTTGCATGTGTATAGTCTAGGGGATGGGGATGATCAAACTGAAAAAAGATAAGATGCTTTGGGGGAAGAAAAGAACAGGACTGGGTAGTGAACAGTTTTCCTTTATTTAATTGGTAGCCTCCAGAGTGGACCTTGAAAGTTGTCATATTTCTGGGCTGTCCCAGCCCTGAGAAAGTGCTAATGGAGAAGCAGGGATTCCTAGGGTAGCTCTGAAGCTTCCTGCTGTCTTTTAGCTTAAGGAGTATGTGACAGTCACTAACTCAAATTGATGTAGTCAACATTAAACAGAATATATGCCACATATATTGTTTATTGATAATCTCAAAGCCATGCCAAGGTAGGTTTTTTATAGCTGAAAGAATACTAAAGATTCTAACGAAGTAGGATTGAAAACAACTCTAGAGATGTTATAGACTGAAAGTGGAAATCGGTTCTTAGGAATCATGAGCAATATTTACAGGCTATGAAAATAAAGTCTAAACACTTGGGTGGTGGTTTCCTGTGCAGTGACTTTCCAGGCAAACACAAAGGTCCTGATGTAGCAGAGCTCTTGTTTTCCACTGCCAGGAGAGGACACTAGATGGGATGGTCCATGATCCATTTCTAAGATTTCTATTTTTTATTTTTTTAATTTCTATTTTAAAAAAAATAGTACAAGTTGTAGAGGTTCTGGCTGTGAGATATTTCAGTAGAAAACTTAGTCATCTACTTTAGAATCTATCCTGTGGCCGCCTGAGAATTGACTCTGAATCTTACAGTTAAATGTTAGGTATTAGGGCTACACAGAAAAAGTTACAGAAGAAGTAAGTGGAAAACCAAGTTCTCTTGATTCCTTGATTTTTTTCTAAGTTGTTAAGATGATTTTGGTCATCTGTCAAAAAAGGTATCTGTTATATTTATTAAGTCAGGACTCAAAATCTGACAAAAAATAAATTTTTTCTTTTAACAGAAATTAAAACAAAGCAGTCAAGAACATAAAATGATATTGTAAAGTTCCAGGAACAGTTGTAGATCTTCTGTGTTTCTCAAAAGAAGGAAAGGCCTTTGTTAAAAATATATCGTTTAGAATTTTTTAATATAATTTAAGGCTATATAGTGCCTCTAAACCTGATACATTATGAGGAATGCATAGTCTTGAATTTCTTTATGCAATATTTGGACATATAATATCTGAAAAAAATTATGTAAATTGCAAATTTAACTAGGTGTCCTGAATTTTTATTTGCTAAATCTGGGCAACTTACATACATGAAAGCATAGATATACATAAATATAAAATACTACAAATTTTATATATGGTTTATAAATATTATAAATAGTATAAAATGCAATGAATACATCAGTCTTTAGGCATAAATAGTTACAGTGTCTTTTGTCTATTTAATCGTGTTACTGAGGCAACTTTCAGAGTTAGGAAATGTTGGGTCATGAGAAATTTCTATAAACATCCTAATGGGAATTACTATGGGTCTAGGAAAGGTCATTTTTTAACATTCTAATAATGTGTGTCATATCTTCTCTTGAAAAAGTTTCAGAAATTCATAGAAAAATGGACAGCAGCAAAGGGAATAGAGAGGTAGGAAGAAATGCCTAACGATTTTGAGGGCTATTCACCACCTAGTCCCAAGTTGGAGAGGAGTTGTATTCAAATTCCTTTGAATTTTCCAGTTCTCTGTGTGAAAGCACTTGTGGGTTGTCCCTACTTCACCTTTTGTATGTCACTTGAGCAAATATTTGTCTTCTAGCCAACAAATGGAATAGATTGTTTTTGCTTCATCGTAAATGCCAATATATTTGTTGCAGATTTATGGTACAGATATTCATGCTTGCATTTCATTAAATATCACTATGTACCTGGGCAGTTAAGCAGAGCGATTGCTCAGTTCTAACATGTTTAGAAGAGTTCCTTTTAACAGGGCTCAGGGACATTGAGCATGAACAGCATCCCTGGGCCCTAGAGCTTTGCTCATGGCAGAACTGTACCAGGATGGTCCTGGAACTACAGCCTCTGGCTCCAATAAGACAATGTTGGGTCCATTATTCCTCCTTCTACCTGGTTACCAACTCACCCAACTCCTTTGCAATTGCCTCTCAAATAAGACAAACATGTTGTTAAAGAAACTGGTCACTGAGTTTCAAATGAACAATAGAGTTTACAGGGGAAAACAGGAGGCAAGAGATAAGATGCTCTTTACCAGAAAATCTGAAATGTCAAGAACTGTGGAAATTGTGAGTTTCATAAAGGGCTTTAGAGAAAGTCCATTATACCCTTGTTCTGTTTATTCTTTTTTCTTTTAAAGTCAGATTTTTCAAAGTCTACTTCTTCATATTTTCATCTCTTCCTAGGGAATATGCAATTTTTTTTAATCAAAAGGGACTTTAGAAATTAGCCGTTTTACAACTAAAGAAACTAAGCCCACAGCTAAAGAAACCGTGCCCCAAGAAGTCAATTCTCGTAGGCAAGACTGCACACTTGATTAACTCCAGAGCTAAAACAGAGTCAAGTTCTGCAATTGTGTCTTACTAACACTATGCCACCAACTTTGACTTCTATCTGCCACGGCTAGCTTTCTGTGATTTCAGGAGGAATTTTTCAGCCCCTTTACTTTCCTGACGCCCAGGAATTCTTATAAAGTTATGACTAACAAGTATAAAATATGAGTCAAAAATTAGTCCCTAATAAAGTCATTGTGACTTTAATGACTTCGGCAGTTGTTTCGTACTGCAAAAACAGGAAGATCCCACACAATAAGGCGCCTGTCTCACAGCTGGGCTCATGCGTAGACGGCCACCCACAGGAGTAACTACTGGGGCTGTCTTCCTCTCTTTGGCACCTCTTTTTTCCTTCCTGACAATTTTCTCTTACTGACTTCATCAGGAGGTTATCAATGAGAAGAGAGTGCCCGCCTTGTCTAGCCTTGATCCCTTAGGATTTATCCTTAACAAAGCTAGATTACTCTTAAAAGCAGCTTTTTCATGTTCTTAATACCAGCTCCTTGTGATTTTCTGTCTTCTGGAGTATTTTATTCTGAGCAACGTAAAACCAACAAATTTTAGATTTGTGAAGACCCTCAGATCACTCCCATCCTGTGTGGTTAGTTTAACTAACTCATTATCGTGACAGTGCCTCGCATGCCTGTGGATCTTTGCACAAACCTTAAACTAGTCCTTTCAAGAGAAATATAGAAGAATGACGAAGTGTTCCATCCCTCCAGAAGAAAATGGCTCAAAAGAAAGTAACGTGCGTGCGTGGCATTGAAACCAGAGAAAAACTGCAGCCATTAAACAAAATTTCCATCAAGTGTGACTGAATTTCAACTATTTCTGCATTTTTAAGTAACTTCTCATTATTAAAGGAAGCTTTATTTTTTTTTAAAAATCATAGCTATTTTATAGAGAAGGCATGTTCTTGACAAAGAACATTAAATTATTTATAGAGAAAACTACCTTCTTCCCTTTACAAAAAATAACTACAATTTCTTAGCAATGCTTGCAAATGTCGGGAGAGTCTTTGGAGGAATTTGTGTTATAAGGGTTCATTCACAAACTTTACTTGTCTGTGATGAAAAGGGGCTTTGGTCATTTACTCTGGGGACATGATATTTCTAGGTAGATTTTAACAGGGTTTTCCTGTGAAGGCAGATTCTTTTAAAAAAGAAGTAGGGTCTGTGTGCAGTAGACAGTAGAGACACATTTATCTTTGAAATAGGATCCTCCTGTTTGTGGATTTCTTTACTGCATTTGATAGAGTAAATAATGTTCATTCCCTTCCAAGCCTGTGACTCGGAACATGGTTTTACTCAGGAGCTGTTTTACCTTCTTATCTAAATGTCTAACTTAATAGACAGGGAGATTCCAATAGTCTTAGACTGAAAAATTCTCAGACGTGGTAAATACCTCTCTTCCTTTGTTGGTGACTTATTTTTACAGACTGAAGCATTTCCTATTTTTGCTGTTTTCTTGGTAGTGCAGAGGGAGTTTTATTTTCTGGGAAGTAGAAGTTGATGATAAATAATGTGTGCAAACTGTAGGAGGCTGCCACAAAATTTATCTTAGAATCGTGAAAGCTCAGGGCTGAGAGACCAAGATCCTAAAATCATGCATGTTTCTCATTTCATCAAAGAGAGGTGAAGTGACTTCACAAGAGTGCTAGTAAGAACTGAGAATGAAAGTCAAGGTTTGTTCAGGGCATCATGGCTGCTCTCTCGCTCATCAGAAGCAACTCCAAGTTGGGGGTAAGATGCTGAAAGTCCCCAACAGGTGAGCTCTTCAACAGTCTTCTCAACCTTCACTTCATATATGGGTCATGTCCGTTCCATTCCTTGATGTGTCTGTTCACACGGGCCAACATGAATTCTGTGAATTGGACTCTACCTCACTAACTTCGTCTGCTCTCTGAAGGTCATATCTGGCCTACTTCCTTTGTCCACAGACCAACATAAATGTGGCCCTTCATACGTGTTTTCTCATGAAAGCAATTATTGCCTTAGTCAGTTGTGGCTGGGCCCTCCCTTATGGAGGAGGGAAACCAATGGTTATTGCTAAGCAACATGTAAAGGACTCAGTTAGCTTCTGACAATGAGTGACTTCCATTTGCTTACTTCATCGCGCTGTGTGTTTTATGGTTGCCTAAAGATGACTTTGGTTTTTGATGGCATTGCCACACCCTAACAAAAGACTCGTAGGAGAATTAGTTCAGGCATGCGAGGGAGGGAGGTGATATTTGTTCACTACATACGAGGTGACAGGGTCTGTAAGTGTGCAGGAAAGGGGAGGAGCCAGAGCTCAGAGACATTTCCCTGCTCCTATGTTGGGACTGATTGACAGTGTGTCCCAACAGGTACCTGTGACAATGGAAAGTTATAAAAAGAGAACAAGAAGAAAAACTTGCCTCTTCTAGCCTTAATTATTGGCTATCTGCTCCTGTGTTCTGAGCTAAGGAGCCAATATGACTGATAAAGAACTAGCCCCACCCACATCAGACTGTTAACTCTTGTGGTTAACCAACACATCCTAATATATCCCAGTATAATCTACTAGAATGAACGCTGATTAAAAGCATGAAAAGAATTTTTGTTGGCTTGTTTGGGTTTTTCACTGCTATATCGTCATTGCTTTGCCTGGCCAATTTCGGTATTCAATAAATATTTGTTGAATACAAGATAAAATGGCATTATTGACTAATTCAAGCCAGATGAACTCCCAACTACTCCTAAATATCTCAAAGATACCAAAAGAATAAAAGGAGGATATTTGTTTGTTGCATTTGGCTAAATGTGGTGCAGAAAAAAAAATTATGAAAGAAATCATCTACCTCTTAAGTTTTTTATAATATATTTTTACAATGGTCTAAGTAAAGTTTGATTCTTTGCTTAAAATTCAGCAGATCTATCAGGCCATATAAAACTATTTTTTCCTAGCTTTTAAGACTTGCATGTAAGTGTCAATCTCTTGAGGAGTAGAAATGAGAGGCCATTGTGACAGAACAGTTACATCTTACAAAATAAAGAACTTGGAATCCTTGCAATTTACCTGGAGTTCAAAATTGCAGAGTTTCACAAGTAAAGTCCACTAGCTGAGATGATTGATTCAGAGATGCCTGGTTGGTTACTGTTACTAACGTGTTTTCTCATGGGAAAACATACACATATGCAAGCGGGGTTACCCAGAAAGAGGGCGATTGTGCTTCTCTGAGGACAATGTACAGTGCCGTGAGCCAGAAGGCAGCAGTACTGATTTGCATTGGCTTCACCTCAAAAGGCCAGGTCTCCTGGGCACAGGCAATGCATGACCTAGGGCTTGGATGACTGAAGTGAAGCTATTGCCGGAAGCAGGATGCTCATTTGGAAGGGGAATGCCTCACAGGAAAGTGAGCCAATTACAAGTTAAGGCTGTTGCCATGGCATTTTGCTATTCCTTTGCTGTGTGGGATCCTGGGAGGCTTGGGCAGGGTAACAGGAGAGGGAGGGAAGGGAGGGGAGGAGTGGGGCCGGCTGGGTAGGGAATCCCTCTGCTCTAGTCCTCCACTTTTCTCTTATTTGTGCAGTCATGCTGACTAAGAGAAGGGGGCTGCAGGAGAGCCTACAGGAAAGGAATGGCATTCCTAACATGTCCTAGATTGCTAAAATAAAATAAAAATTAATTGAACTCCTAATCATTTCTAACATGAATTAGAGGAAGTAACACTAAAACACCAAATAAGCAAGTCACTCATAATCCTAAAAAATCGTTCATCATTCATTCAGCAAATATCTTGCATTTTCTAACACACTCTAGATCCTGGATTGAAAGGTTAAATGAGTTTAATCCATTTGCTCAAAGTGATCTATCATGCATATTAATGAGCTGATGGTGTGCAGAAAATTACACGCTGCATAAGAAGGACTTTTCAAAGAAAATAAATTAATTCCATTCCCATTCATTTTGTTGTGAAAGAAAGCTAAATGTGTCAGCATGCCATTGGCGAGCACATAACTCTCCGGAAAGCTAGTTTAAAAATTTTTTCTTGTGTACCGAAAACAGTTACAGTTTTAACCTTTTTCAGTTTTTAAAAAATGTCCAGAAACTAAATTAATTAAACACGCCATCACTTTGAAACAATTAGAGGGGCTGAGCTTTGTGTGGAGGCTGCGTGTGCGGAGGGCTGCTCTGCAGTGCAGAGAGAGGGTTAAGGAACACCTAGTTGAAATGGGGGAGGGTAGGACTTCAAATTTACTTAAATATTCATGGGGCTTCCTCCATTTTAATCTTCTCCTTTTAAAAAGATGGCTGTGTTTCTCAGCCTGGAGAATTGCTGCTTTCTTGCTGAGTTAAGCAGGGTAGGACTAATCTAGGGTGGAAACCCCCTCCGTCACCAGGACTCTTCATAATTGATAAGTGCTTGAAGCCAGCCAGCTGAATATATTTGGACGGGCTCTTGCTCCTCAGTACAATTCCTGATTTCATTACTCTCTTCTGCCAGGAAATAAGCAGTGAGCATAGGCTTCTCTAGCAAGAATGGAGTGCGGCAATGGGCTTTGTTTGGATTAGGAAATGCCATAAATTTTGGAGGCTTTGTCTTTTCTAAGTTTTGACTGTTTTACCACTGGATCTGCAGGGCTTTCCTGATCCTTTCGGGATTGCTCTCCCAGAACTGAATTCTTTCAAAGGGATTTGTGGATTGTATCAAGAAGAGCATTCAAAATGCCTGAGGCTAACTATTTGTTATCTGTATCTTGGGGTTATATCAAGGTGGGTTAATTTGATTGTGTTATGTGTCTGACAGAATGTGAACCATTTCATTTGCATGTTTTCTGTGAGGTAGAAGACATCTGTAATGATTTAATTTGTGTTCATGTAACTCACTGGGGCTTCTTATTGTGAAATAAGTGCATGTTATATTGCATTGTATTTAAATATATGATGATATATTTTATCCCCGCTCTTATTCAACTTAATATTTAAAGAATGCTTTTGTTTTCCCTTAAACTTTACAGTGAATCTCCTCTTGCTGAGCAGGGTATCAACTCAAATTATATATTAGGGTTCATTTTCCACAAATGTATTTTTAAAAAGAAGTTTCATTTTTCAAGTGAAATTATTTTTCTCTCTATTGGAATATCTTTTTCTGTGCTTGCATCTTCCAAAGAAATCAGTTATTACTTCTAAAATATCTTAAGAAAATCTTCTTTCCTGAAGTGACGTTGGAATAATTTCAAATTAAGGGAATATTATGTTCTGTTGAATCAGTAACATGTATCTAATTCGTCCAGTTTCTTGGTTCCTAGAAAGTAAAGTTGGAAACATTTAAAGTGATAATTTGCTCTTTTTTTTTTTTAAAGGTGGCTAATGCGTTTTTCTTCTTCACAAACAGTTCAAAAGAATGCTGAACCGGGAGCTGACACACCTGTCAGAGATGAGCAGATCAGGGAACCAGGTGTCTGAATATATTTCAAATACTTTCTTAGGTAAGATATTAATTCGGAAAAACCTGTCCCATAACTGAGATCTTTCAAGATTAATTTCTGCAGCCCGTCAAGAGCACGCCATGTGAATCTGTAATATGCAATCTCCATTTAAAATAAGAACTGAAACTAATCTTTAAGGGAAAAAAATTCAGTGGGAAGATGTAAAAAATGAGTGCAAATACTTATTAATTTAAAATATCTACTAAAGACATAAGATTATTATGGGCTGATTTATATGACTGTAGTTCCCCCTTATCTATCAGCCCACCTCCACCTCTGCTGAGAGCTCTGAAGTAGCAGGGGACATCCAAACCCCCAAACCCTAGAGATAGCTCATTTGCTCCTCAGACGTGTTGTTCTTTCAATTCTTCTAATAACTGGGCTTTGGTGAAAATGTTTCCTATAAGGTGTTTTGTAGGGATTTGCTGGAGGACTGATTCAATAATGAGTGTAGAGAACTAGCTTTGGAAGTAATTTGAATATTGCTTTGATAATGTATGTCTTAAAGATAAATAGTGGGGGAAGACCCCTCTTCATATGTCTAAAAGGTTTTGTCTTCTCTAAACAGCGTCATTGTCTTCTGACCCTTTATTTGTTATTCTCTGTTGTTACATTGCTTGTACTTAACACATGACACTGACCAAATCAGTTTGCATGAATGACCCTAATTACTGTCATGCATCTTGTTTAATTATTAGGGATTTCTGATCTCAGGTTTAAAGGAGATTCTGTTATATGATAAACCTACTTGGACTACTTTAATATGGCTTACAGAATCTGCAAATGTATAGTTCAAAGTGAATGAGAGCATTTAGATTCTGATTTGGTTGACTTTCAATTACTGTTGAATTATATTTATAGAATTCCATTTTCCAGGGAAATGACCTATTTTTACAGCTGTGCATCACACCCCTTTTGGGTATAGTCACATATCATTAAATCAATGAGCATTTGCCTTGATGCCTATGGAAACACATACCTCTTCTGGTTCTATTATGAAAAGATCAATCCTATTTCTCTAACACCAGAGCGGTTTCTGCTATCAGATAGATCAATCAGCTTTCTCTTTGAGCAGCCTAGTACAAAGCTGGCCACATTACTGTGCAGCTGGTGGTGACTGGGTGTGATTAACACGTGCCTTCTGTCTCTATATGTATTTGCAGTTCTTGGTTTTCTCCAGCTGCATTTGCAACAACCTTTGTCAGAGAACAAAGGAGAATTTTTCAGACCTCTTATCTCCTAGAATGGGCTAGGATCTAATTGAAGAGAAAACATGACATATTGTGATTTTTCTTCCCCCTGCTTTCCCTTGTATTCCTTTGAATACAAGAATGTTCCACTGACCATTTCAGATATATCCTGTTCTGTGGAACACTCAATTATTTGCATAAGCTATGTACTGTTTTAGTTACATTTTAAAGGTTATTGACTACAAGACAGAAGAATAAAATCATTTAAGTGGAAGAACCCCTTTATGTTTTCAGTTGCGTGTTAAAATGCAAGGGTTTGTCTGTCTTTGAAGAAGAGACTCTCACTATTAAAATTCCATGAAGTGTCTGAGCCTTTAATCCTTGGAGACTCTACCATGAGCTACCAAAGCAGTCTTCATTTGTAGTGTTTCTAATTTTTCTAGTATTTCTAATATTCACTTACAAAAATATACAAACCTTAGTATACAAATTAATCTTTTCAAATCAGTATTGGCTATCATGAATCAAAGCTGATAAGATATAAAGACAAGTTTTTAGTTTCAGCATTTTATATGTCAAGAACAGACAAATGTTTATCTCTTTTTTTGGGGGTTGGGCTATTTGGTACCAGGGATTGAACCTGGGGGTGCTTAACCACTGAGTCATATCCCCAGTCCTATCTACTTTTTATTTTGAGACAGTGTCTCTCTAAGTTGCTTAGGTCCTTGCTAAATTATTGAGGCTGGCTTTGAACTTGTGATCCTCCTGCCTCATCCTCCCCAAACCACTGGGATTACAGGTGTGCAACACTACACCTGGCCAAATGTCTACTCTTTCTGGAATATTCTCTATGCTATTTAGGCACAGTTCTTAAGAAAAACCAATTGTTTGGCTTCTCATTATTCTGAAAATTAAATTATCAAGAACAAATTGTTGAGGAAGATTATTAGAATTCCAGTCCTTACATACTCTTAGCATTAAAGAGTGTGTCATAAACCTCACTAAAGAGACTATCCTGGCAGCTTAGAATTTTGAAGATTCTTAGGAAAATATAGTATCCAAAGAACAATATAAAATAAGGTAACTCCATTGCTTCATCTGTAAAATGGGAGTCCTGGGATAGACAACATTCCATATCTCTTCAACTCAAACATTCTGTGATTCTCCTGCAGACCAAATTTATGAGCTTCACTAAGACATACTTGGCAACCTGGGTCCTCTGTGATGAACCCTACCCTTGCAATTTGACAGCCTTAAAAAACAGATGAACAAACAAACAAAGCTTATTTCCAAACTGCCAGCGCAGGACCTAGAACTCTCAGCGCTATCTCGTGAGCACGGTGGATGTTCCTGGAGGACCATGAAGCCTCCTTCATAGACTGCCAAATCCGCAAGGGACCTTAATGTCCTCTTGGAAAAATTTCCTCATTTTGCAGGAGAGAAAACTGAGGTCCAGAAGAACTAAGTAACTTAACAAAGGTCACTTGGCTAATAGGTTTCCAAGCCTGAATTAACATTTAGTCCACTTGGTTTCTAGAGCTAAAGACCTACTACTCCTAATACGAATGTAGAACACATAAAGGAAAATGACATGATGATATATGCGTTATTTAGGAAAAATGTCTTTAGGAAACAGAACTGTTGGACCTCGACATGGAATGTTTCTTAACAGTTTCTGTTAATATAAAAGGCTTTGATCAGAACATGGCAATCATCTCAGAACAAATTGAAATGGCTTTAGCAATGTTAAGTTAAACCTAAAAGCAATATATCAATAAGAGTCATTGAATGTTAAAATGTGACATTCTGGGAGGAGAGAAATGTCTTAATCCAGGGACCTGTGAAACTTGGGTTATTCCCATCTGAAAAGGCGGTTTCCATGTGGACAGGCAGAGAGACAGCAGTGGGCTGTTTACTAGTCCACATATGTGTTGTTGCCACTGTATGATAATGGATTCCAGGTTGGTGTTATAAATAGAAATAGAAGAATGTAATTTCAGGGGAAAATAAAACAGGATATATGTGGAGAGAACATAAGCATGTTACATGACAATTTAGTTCATATTTTTTAAAAATCTAAGAATTTTCATGTTTACATGATGCTGGGCTTCAGCAAGCAAAGCCCCTCAGATTATGCATCAACAGTGTTTGGATGAGACCATTTTTTTGTGCATGTTTATTTTTTGTCTGTCTTACAGTGGCCAGCCATTGCCCACCTGTATTCTGACCATGCTGTAAATGTAAATTCACTAAGCATTTATTGCGTTTTTATTTTATTTATTTTTAAATTTTTGGAGTCTGTCTTTCAGGCAGTTTCAACACTATGCTGGCTAAACACTTAGCAGAGGAAATTCAGAACAGGCAAGCCTATCAGTTGTTCCAATGCTTGCACAGGGAAACACCCATTAATGTCAAATTGGCACTCTGTGAATAATGGCCTTCTTCTTTACTGCAGTGTTCCAGACACAGCAGTAGCTCAGCTCAATTACTCACTTTTGCAGGGGACCTTTAATTAAACAAAGGGGAAAGCTGCTAGTCCCACTCGTGATGATTATTACATCTGCAGAGGTATAGGGGAATTTCACAGCCTCTTAACCAGATGTGAAGATTGGTGGCCAGGAAAGGCAGGGACTATTGTGGCCTTTCATTTTAGAAAAAAATAGTGATTATTAGGAGTGAAGTAATGGAAAAAATATTATTATTTAAAAATAATATATGGTTTCTATGCCAGAGATTTCATGGCAGGAAAAAGATTTTTTAACAGGAACCTCATGACCTGGGGTCTATACTCTTGAATTATTTTATTTGGAACGAAGTAATTGCAGAATAAATAACTGTTAAATAAATTGTTCTTTGAGTTTGGTCAAGTTGCTGACTTCATCTGAAAAAATAAAAGTGTGGGATTGTTGATGGTTCCCAGACTTGGTTTCATTTAGCCAAATCATAAGGGAATCTTTTAAAAATACTGTTTCAGTAGAGCTGGGTGGAGCTCATAAATCTGTGTTTTTTGAAAGTTTCCTGGGTGCTTCTGATGCTGGATTGGGTTGGAAACCCCTAAACTCATTGACATGACTAAAATTCCTCCCTAAGAAAAAGCCATGGTCTAAGAGCTTGGAGCACCTACAGACCACAGCAGGGTGCGCCGAGGATGGAGGGTCCCCTGTTCCGGTCTTGCAGCCCACGGGCAGGGTGCATGTGAAGCTGGTACTGTCTCCTGGGCTTTGCTTTGCTTTCATGAAGTGCCAGCAGGGCCTGTGAGCCAGCATAGGTCCCTGGGGAGAGCATGTGACTATGCTGTCATCTCTGAGTCTCAACGCAGATAGTGTGGATGCCAGCATGCCATCTGGAAGCATGTCATTTTCAAATGGAGAAGCTGTCTTTGTACTAATTTTCACTGTAACAAGCAGAGATAAATGTCGCCACTTCTGAAAGCTGCCTTAACTCTTTCAGCCACAGGGTGTCATTTAGTTCACCGAAGTAGTGGTTAGGCAGTTTAATCAATTGTTGTCTCTGTGCATTCGCAGGCAGCTCTATGGCCTTGAAAGAGTTAGGACATTTTTTTTTTCCCGCAAGTACTCAGGGTACATCTCCTGCGAAATAGAATATTGGATGGCTGAAATTTTTAATGGCATTATGTAAAGGAAAGAGCTTCTATAGCAGGTAGACACTATTTTTGCTAGTGCTGTTACCTCCTTGTGAAAAAAATTTAAATATTAATGAGCTTATTATAAATATTTAATAAGCATAAATATGCTGGTAAGTATAATGCTTATTACCAGTGAAAGGCATTACTATTTATTAGTGGAATTAATAGACACAGAGAATGAAGTAAAACTGAAGTTCTAGGCTTCCTCTAAACCTCAAATGGTAGTATCCAAGGTTTTAAAAAATTATTTAAAGATTATGAACCTGTATTTTTCTAACATATGTACTTCTCATTTCAACTGAACCCAGCTAAAGTCATGTGAATTTTTTAAATTAAAAACTGAATGAAAGTAGATGAGCAGAAAATGAAGCTTGTTTTAATTAGCCTGGTTTAGCTGATGGACATTTTTTATTATGCAAACAAGAGTTGCACATACACACTTCAAAAAAAAGTCTACATGTAAATATTAATTTCCACGTTGAAAATGTATAATTCTGCTAAATTACCAGAGCAGAAGATTGTGCTTGTGTCCTTTCTCTGCTTCTTCTTGGACAATTTATTTAGCCCCTTTTGGCCTCAGTTTTCTTAGCACAAAATGGAGCAACAGATCATATTTTATCCACTACTTCACAGGATTATCACGGATATGCAGTGAGATCATGCTAAAAGAGTCCTTTATTAGAATCAGAACCCGTTCACCACAGCTAGCATTGCTCTGAACGTTGCTGGGTATGCTCATTGGCACACAAGTGCTAAAAAACATATCCCTTTGTCTGTTGCAGATAAGCAGAATGATGTGGAGATCCCATCTCCCACCCAGAAAGACAGGGAGAAGAAAAAGAAGCAGCAGCTCATGACACAAATAAGTGGAGTGAAGAAGTTGATGCACAGTTCAAGCTTAAATAACACAAGCATCTCCCGCTTTGGAGTCAACACAGAGAATGAAGATCACCTGGCCAAGGTGTGTATGAGCTGGGTTTGTGTACATATGGCTTTCTAATTTACAGCACACATGTGGCTGTCTTTCCTTAGTAAAAGAGCACGGATCACTTCTACTTTGTTAAATTTTGTGATAAGAAAGCTGATGTCCTTTGTGTTCTTTTTTTTTTTTTTTCTGTACTGGGGATTTGGGGATTGAACCCAGGGATGCTTTACCACGTTATTCCCAGCCTTTTATCTAAGTTACCCATGCTGGCCTACAACTTAAGATCCTCCTACTTCAGCCTCCTGAGTAGCTGGGATAACAGGCATGTGCCACCATGCCTGGTCTATTGTGTCCTATTGTGTCTATGCTAGGGCACCTGATAGAAGATCCTTATTCCATGCCAAAAGATCTTTTATTTTTTCTTTTGTCCTGAATTGATTCAGTAATGAACTGTGCCTCAGGAATGAAGCATCCTTCCTAAAGGGGTATCGGGAAAGTCAGTAGGCAGGTCTGAATTTTCCCAGAGGATATTTTGGGAATTGCATGCCATGGGCCAGTGGGAAAATCTTCACTGATTGACAGGACTGCAGAAGAAATGAAGAAACAGGGACAGCAGTGACTCCTAAGCCCAAACCCTCATACTGGAGGAAGGCTCAGAAAGAATTCACATGTACTTGAGGAGCTATGCAGAGTAACTGCTGAGGTGCTCTCAGCTTGGTGAGAGTGTGAAAGGAACTGACTCAGGGCAAACAACCATTCAGTGAGACTTTCTGAATGCTGTCATTAGAGTAGCGTTGATTAAATATTAGGCTAAGCCTCTGGGCAGTTATTAAGAATGGAATAAATTGCTCCTTAAATCAGATAATCTCAGAATAATCTCACAACATAGGTCTGAAATTTGCTTCTTCCAGGTCTGTCTGTGGCCCTGGAGCCCTGGGATGTAATTCAAGATCAGCATTCTTTATCACTTTTTGCATTAAATTGATTTCTGCACATAGTGACAGCTGAGTCTCCCTGACCTGAATTCAGCGATAATAGCCAAAGGGTAGAGAAGTTTCCCTGACACAGTTTTCTAGCTGTTTCTAATGGGCTAGTGAACAACAAGGGGAGAATCAGGGAAATGGGACCAGAGTGATCTCTATTCCCTTGTGGGCTATCTTTAAAAGCAACATTGGTTGAGTAGTGACGCATGGCAAATCTAGGTCAGCAACAAAATGTATAAGTATAGATACACTTTCTCTTTTTTTAAAAAAAAAATATGCACAAACTTGTCATCATGATAAGGACACCCAGGCTCCCAAGCCATTCCACTTCCAGATTTTCATGCAAATAGAGCACGTGGCATAGATGCTCTACAGACTTAGGCAACCAATCTCCAAAAAATAAATTTTAAAAATGTGTTTTAAAGCACTAGAGTGGTGGTAGAGTGCTTTCCTGGCATGCACAAGAACCAGGGTTCGAATTCTAGCACCACATATACAACTAAGTGTCAGAAAAACAAAAACCAGATGAAAAAAATCAATAAAATCAATTCTCTTTTTCACTCTCTCACTCTCTCTCTTTTTAAAACAAAATGTGTTTTAAAACATTTAAAGCTAGGCATGGTGACTCATTCCCATAGTTCCAGCTGCACAGGAGGCTGAGGCAGGAGGATCACTTGATCTCACTAGTTTTAAGACCAGTGTTGGCAACGTAGTGAGACCCCATCTCAAAAAGAAATAAAAATTATCCTTATTCCTAAATTCCTCTATTTGATTGCAGGAGCTGGAGGACTTGAACAAATGGGGCCTTAACATCTTCAATGTGGCTGGATACTCACACAATCGGCCCCTAACATGCATCATGTATGCCATTTTTCAGGTGAGTAAGCAGGAGTGAATGTTGGCTATCTAATCAAGCAGGTCTATATGATTTTTTCCATCACGGTTTACTTTTGCGATTTGGCTTCCTTCTGTATGTGGTGGGGTGGGGTGCAGGTGCCTGGGACTTAACCTTGGTGCACGTGACGCAGGTGCTATACCGTTGAGCTACATCCCCTGCCCCACCTACCTCCATTTTTGGACATCTGCTTATGTTCTAAACCATTTTACTACATAGGAAAGAGATCTCCTAAAGACATTCAAAATCTCATCTGACACATTTGTAACCTACATGATGACTTTAGAGGACCATTACCATTCTGATGTGGCATATCATAACAGCCTGCACGCTGCTGATGTAGCCCAGTCAACCCATGTTCTTCTTTCTACGCCAGCATTAGATGTGAGTAGTTTTAACCTGTTTTGCATACCTCTTCAACCTCTTTTTAAACTGCCATACAATAAGCAATGTGTTTATAAATATAAAGTAAGTGGATGACCTCAAATTCTCGAAGTGGTTCTTCATTATGCATAGCATCCATCCATTGGATTATTTATAAAAATGTATGACATTTCTATTTGCTTTGCTTTCTGTCAGAGTAACCTTCCCTTTACATCTCTTCCAATTGAAAATTATTTAATTTTCAAGCAATTAGCAGGGCTCATGCTTTGTTCTTCATTGTATTCCTAGTAAGGGATACGATGTATCTCAGTGTCCTGTTTAACATCTAGTCTTTCCCACATCCTCAACATGCTTGTACTGAGGCCAGATTGGCCAATGCCATCAGAGATCGTGTGGAGGATCACTGATATATACCATAAAATGTTCTCACTAGTTCCTATTAGCATCCATAGGCTTGTTCTTCTAGAAATTCAGCAAACTGATTTTTCTAGGTTGAAGAAAAAGCAACTGAAAATCTAGAACAGACAAAATAATAATGCTGAAGCAAAGAACCATGTTCTATGAAACTAGACAAGATCTAAGGAGTTATTTGCTGTGTCTCCTTCTGTCACACATTAATGCTTTAGCAATGTGCCCAGCCGTGCTGTCACTGGACAAACGGAAATGGCAGTCAGGTACTTCCAAAATGTGCTGGCCACTACAGGAAGCGGTTGGTCAAGCCCTATTCAGCCCCTTTGCAGGCTCACTTTGGAAGATGAAGAAAGATCAAACTGTCCAGAACTCTAGCTCGCTGTTTATTTTCAGGAAAAGACATCTAAGAAGACTTGGGAAAGTGAGATGAAGCTAAGGGTGTTTGACCCCCTTGAAGGAAAGAAAGAGTATTGTTTTTATGCTCTCTATAAACATCATGGAGCATAATAGCCCTATTTATAGCCCTGCTAGTGTTATTGATAACTATTATGTGGCCAGAAATTGGCCGTAAGTGCCACAAGCTTCTATTTATAAAAAAGAATGTAATATGTCCATGAGTAATAGAATTGGTCTTTCTGGGAGACGTAGAAACTGAGCTGGCATTTGAAGGACCAGAAGATTTACGTAATCACAGAGAATGAGGAGAGACATTTTTGTTGTAACGTCAGTAGCCGTGTATACCTAATAAATACCAGGTTTAAATCAATGTGCATTGGTGGGGACAGAGAAGCCTTCACGACATGGCATGAGGAGCTGAGTAGGGGCCATTAGGTTTCACTTCTTAGTAATGTCCTCAGGTCTGACCATTTAGTGGATATGAATTAAATGAATTTATTAATGAATATAAGACAGCTTGTGACAACACTGTAAATTTAGCTTTCAGTAATAATTTATTGCTTATCTTAATGAGCCTAGAATTTAGCCTTTTCCCCCTTAAGTTACTCAGCCTGAATATGAAGGGCAGAGCCAGGCTGACTTGCTGATTTGACTTGTCTGTGCTTGTGTTATGTAAGCACCATGCTGTCTCACTACTGACCCAAGAAACAGACATCAGGTATGGACTTATGTTAATGACCTTCCAAACCTCAGCCTGCGGCCCTGATGCAGGAGTGAGCTCTGGCCATAATCCCTTTCACAGCAAAGACTATATGGTGATAAACGGATCCTACGTTGAATTAAATTAGAATCCTAAGATATTATACAGACCAACAAGATGCAGTACTTCAGCTGAAAATGAACATGCAAGAGAGGCAAATTGGATGTGGTGTTAAATGCACTCATTTTGCTCCACAGGCCGTCTTCACAGATTTGGAAATCCTGGCTGCCATTTTTGCAGCAGCTATCCACGACGTTGATCATCCTGGAGTCTCCAATCAGTTTCTCATCAACACAAGTGAGTTCACCACTAGAACAGTCATTTGAGATAATTATATGATTCACTGCATTTTTTCCTCCTAATGTTTTCATTATAGATAATAACAAGGGTAATAATGAGGTAATCCTTCCGTTCCACTCAAACTGGTCAGGCCTTTCCTGGATACTGTGTCCAGTCTGGCAGCACATTGGACTGCATAGAGAACTTGGAGAGGGTCAGCTAAAAGTCATAAAAAGTAACTAACATTTGGAAAATACAATATGAAAGGAAAGAATAACGTGCAGAATTATCCAGTAAGACTAGGATTTCCTAGTCTTTGGGATAACGTAACTTTCAGTATTATGCAGGGCTTTCAAGCACTGCATGGTAACCTGTTAGGGTCCTTCTCTGCTGGGGAAGCAGACATGAATGCTGGATCTGAGCATGGAAACCTTCAAACAGAAATGAGATTCTCCAAAGAGCACTTGAATGGGTTTCCACAATTCAAGGGGAAGAGTCATTAAAAGTTCTACACATGTTTTTCCAGTCAGAGAGGTTTGATTATGGATTGGTCTGTACCAAGGAGAGTTACCTAGTTATCTTCCAGTTTGGTCCAGGTTAGGATTTTAAGCCATACTCAAAGATTTTTTTATGCTTAAAATGTTTAGTTTCATGACATTGAAGATTCACTTATTCTCTATGTGCTGAAAATCTAAGTACTTTTTCTTCTGAGAATATCGTTTATCCCATTATGGTGATGATTAACACCAAGCACTGATAGTTTTATAAACATGCTATTTGAGCTCATTGCTATAAAAGAGTCCTTGTTGTCAGATCTCATCCTTTATCATCAGAATGAGTAATCTAAGTTTGGGGTACACTGTTTTTTTAAACCTTTTTCTTGAATATAAAGAACACAAACTGCAGCCAGTTGCATCAGCTGGCTCAGAGTAGTGTTGTAAATTAATTTATATAAAGGCCAGTTAGCAAAGCACAGGAAAACAGTTTTTGTGCGACAGCCATCTAGAGCACTACAGTATATAAAGCCTGCTTGCAGATATGTGCTCTTGATTACAGAGTGAACAGAACAAAAGTGCTCATATGACTTCAGAGATCCCACCTCCTTTCTCAAGATGTAACTCAGAGCACAATATGAAAGCAGTGGTGTGTGTGTAACGCATTACATCAGTTGGCTGCTACCCTTAAGAGGAAATGCGGATTCATGAGTTTGTAGTGCAGAACTCTACAACAGATGCCTGTTACTCTTCTGTGTAGAAGGCAGGCTGGAAGCTGCGGTTTAGGTACCATTTCTGACGCAGAGGGCCAGAAGGCAGAAATATCAACATCAGGATTGTATGAAAAATTATCTATGTTTTGTTTTCACACTTATGGAAATATCCAAAAAAGCTGCTTTATTTGGGTAAAGCAAAAGTTCACAACAACAACACTTTATCTCTTGAAAATCCCTAAGTCAAATTACCAGAGGTTGGGGAGTATTATATATATATGTGAAGACAGACCAGGTGTGGTAGTGCACACCTGTAATTCCAGTAATTTAGGAGACTGAGCCCAGAGGCCTGAAAGTTCAAAACTAGCCTGGGAAACTTAGAGAGAACCTGTCTCAAAACACATATAAAAAGGCTTGGGATATAGCTTAGTAGTAAAGAATTCCTAGGTTAAATTGCCAATACCAAAAAAAAAAAAAGTGAATATAGTTTAGAAAGTTTAATAAACTTAATAAAGTTCATTGTCTTTTTTACTTTATTCTCTTTCAAAGCATGAAATATGTGAAACATAAAGGAGATTACAAGCTGAGATTAAAAATACAACTTAGCTGCTCGGGAATGCCTTTACCCGATATCAAATTCTTCCTCTGACAAGGAGAAGGACTTCAAAAAGGATTTAAGAGGCAGTGAATTTTAATCAAAGAGAAAACTTATTCACCAGTGTCTACCAGAAGCATAGTAGAAACTGACTACTTCTGTATGTAGAGAGGCGCTACTCTAGGAGGCAAGGACTTAGGGACAATGGCTCTGAAATCATCTAGGGAGAAATAGATTTGATTTCACATTGAGGTAGAGCCAATGTTTGAATTATACAACTTTTATTGTATGTTTATTAAGTCATCTTTTTTTTCTTGTTTATCAGATTCAGAACTTGCTTTGATGTATAATGATGAGTCTGTGTTGGAAAACCATCACCTGGCTGTGGGCTTCAAACTGCTGCAAGAAGAGCACTGTGACATCTTCCAGAATCTCACCAAGAAGCAGCGTCAGACACTCAGGAAAATGGTTATCGATATGGTAAGACTTAGCCTCTATATTCCTCCCTTGTTTTTGCCATTCTGTCTTACAGACAGTTCATTGAGAGTTTTCATTTTGCTTTCACCCAAGGTTTTAGCAACGGATATGTCCAAACACATGAGCCTGTTAGCAGACCTGAAAACAATGGTAGAAACAAAGAAAGTTACCAGCTCAGGTGTTCTCCTACTGGACAACTATACTGATCGTATACAGGTATGTGATGAAGTTTGGTTTAATCGCAAAGTCAAACCAAATGAGATCTAGACAAAGAAAACAGATTCAGTTAGGTACATCCTAGGTTGCAACTCAGCTTTGGCCTTATTTTAGGAACAAGCTGAAAAGATGGATGTTCAGGTTTATCCTCTAATTTATGAGGAAAAACATAACTCTATTGAATTTCTTAGTTCTAAAAATAAATTGCAAAATCTTTTTGTAATCAGACATATGTAACTGATGATCCCCAAAGCTCATGTTTGAATATAAATCCCTCTGACTTAAAAGTTTATTAGGTCTGTTTTAGTTATACAAACTGCCATCAGCTGGTCTACTCTTTTCACAAATGGAAAATTTGAAGACATCTACTTTGAGTAATTTGTTACATGCTTTCCAAACTGAGGAAAGGAAATGATAGCCGCATATGAACTCAAATGTCCCTCTCAGTTCTTAAATTCAAAGACTGTCAGTTTAAGAAGATGTATATATGCGTAACCCTATAATGATAAACAACCAACTCTGGCAGCATCGTTGCTTTTTTGATGCATGTATCATAATCATAATGCAACTAAAAGGTTCTTGGTTTGGTACTCAGTGTACCAGTTTGAGAGGAGTAAGATGTTCTGGCAGTGTTTATATTTAATTTTATAAGGTTTCCGAAACTCACTGATTTCAGGTTCTTCGCAACATGGTACACTGTGCAGACCTGAGTAACCCCACCAAGTCCTTGGAATTGTATCGGCAATGGACAGATCGCATCATGGAGGAATTTTTCCAACAGGGAGACAAGGAACGGGAGAGAGGAATGGAGATTAGCCCAATGTGTGATAAACACACAGCTTCTGTGGAAAAATCCCAGGTATGCAAAAATGACATTTTTCAGTTTTGCTGATTTCTAGTGATTTTAGAACTAGGAAGTTCTATCTATTTTCTTTTTTATTTTTTAACAAAATCTTTCATTCTATCTATCTATATGTATGTATATATATATATATATATGAAATGATAAAACAACACCTGCACATTTAGTTCCGTTATGCTCATGACTTCTCTGCCTTCTCCATTACACTTGGTTTTACAGGGTGGAGATGAAGCAGTCATCAGAAACCCATCAAATTTGGTCTGTCCATGCATACTCAAACCACTTAAATAATCATCTATGACAATAACAAGTCTGGCTGATCCCTGACCACTGTTATGTCTCCCATCCCATCTCTCCAGAGTTCTCCTAGCTCTGTCTTCAACTCTTTCTTCTTGTGCCTAGCATTCTGCTCTTGCTCTTTCTCCATAAGCAAACACCTTGCCACTCTCAGAGGTCAGCAAAGCCTTGCCTCTGTTCCTTTTCTAGGTTGCATAGGTGCCTTTGGGAACACTTTTAACATTTTCCAGCTGTGTCCAAAGCAACAAATTCTGTGTTCTGAGAATGAGAAACAATACTCAGAGGTTGTGTGTGTGTGTGTGTGTGTGTGTGTGTAAAAATGCTCCAGATGCCAAAAGCTGCAGGATATGTACACTAGAAAGTATCTATATCCCTACAAAGGCTTTGAGGCCTGCTGAAATGCCATTTTTTTTTCAAGACAACAAATGGTGCTATGACTAAGAATAGGTTTATAGGGTATCCAAGGTCTTTAACCAAAAAACCTGGGAGTGATCTTTCTTACTGTCTAAACTTTTCCCTCATTACCTGTACACTCCAAATTTGTACATATTTTGTAGTATCTACCTTTTTTCTTACTAACAGTGGTGGTTTGTGAATCCCCAAGCAGCTACGTGAGGTAGATAAAGCATGGCCTCCCCAGTGTCAGGTGGAGCAGCTGTCCTCTTGGTGCCCCAGCTGCCCTCCACCCAAGCTCCTCACTCTCCACTACTGTGGACAGGTCTCCATGCTACTGTGAAGTCCTCGCCCACTCTGGTGTTTCCCACAGATGGACTCGGTTGAACTTCGTCTGGTTCATCTGGCAGTAGAGTGCCCAGCTCAGCGCTCTTAGGATTTGTAGGGTTCTCTCATCCCACGAGCTAGGAAATAAGCAACTAGCAGTTACCTTTTTGAAAAGTCCTGAGCATTTCTTAGCAGAAGCAAAAGCAAACGAAGAAAGGAAATGACTGCACCACGTTTGTCGTACTCAGTTTTCTCCATTGCTTTGAGCTTATTTCTGGTCCCTGGAAAGCACCTTGAAAATAATCTCAGGTTCATTCAACACACATAAAGAAGTAAAAGTGCTGGGCGGGGGGAGGTGGGACAGAAGCAAGAGAAATTACTGAATCATCCACGGTCAAATTGTCATAACCAATACAAATCAGAGATGCTTGGTGTAAATCTTGTTTGTTAAGGCTGAGAAGGAACCAGATATTTGAAAGAGTCACATATGACCACGGTTCATGTATATAATGCAACTTCAATATGTTGAGTGACAACATATTCAGGGAACAAAGGAAAGTTTCCAGTGGAGTAGAAAGATAGCTATGTAATGTCCCATAGGGGCCCTTGCTCATCTCCCCCTGAATCCTAATCCAGCATCTCTCCAGCTCCAAGACCATGACAGGGGGAATTCCATTCCCTCACCCAGCTAGAACTATTCTCTCTCCACCTGCCCCGCCCCCAGTGTTTCCTGTTTGTCTGACAATGTAGAGGTCGGCAGAAGGCCACATGGCTAACTCATGCAGGATGCAAGGCTCCCCACACAAACCACAACAAAGCCACAAGCCTCGGATTTATTCACAGAACACCAGCAAAGGGAACTGCTTAATTATTTTTATTTTCCTTCTTTCTTCTGATGGAAATGACTATGTGTCCTATGGATCCAAAACAATAGCAGACATGTCCACAGAGGGGATATTTGTCTGTTTGGAGTTTGAATTATTTTCAAGTGTTTTATCAAACTCCTCTGCAAACCAGAAGCATCCCCCAGAACTTGAGAAATTCCAGAATAGACTAAGGCCAGCTCCTGTTGTTTTGGCACAATAGCAGATTCTGAAGTTATCAGGGAAAGAATGTTGAGTCAGAACGCTTTGGACCTGGGGCTGCCTTCTTGAGAGAATGATTCACAGAGTCCAGGTAGTGACAAAATCATTCCCAGCTAGTGTTACATCCAGACTTCTTACCTGGCACATGTCAAAGGAAAAGCAGCGTGAGCAGAGGCTTTGGAATCAGACAAAGCTGGGACTGAGTCCCGCTCTATCATGTGCTAGTTGTGAGAACTCTACAAGACATTTAATTTCAATGAGCCTTAATTTCCTCCTTTGCAAATGACAGACTGCAATACTTACTTTGCAGAATGAGACGAGGTATTGCATATGTTGCAAACCTACCTGTAAAGTAGGTCCCACCCTGGATGCAATATATACATAGATAAAGAAATCCTTTATCACTGAGCTCCCTGAGATTGTAATTATTCTCTCCTGGCATGGAACCACAATGACTTGTTTGATTTTCAAGGGCCTTTCCCAATGACAAATGTATAATCTTTTTCTCCAGGTTGGTTTCATTGACTACATTGTCCATCCACTGTGGGAGACCTGGGCAGATCTGGTACAACCTGATGCTCAGGACATTCTGGATACATTAGAAGATAACAGGAACTGGTATCAGAGCATGATACCCCAGAGTCCCTCCCCACCACTGGATGAGAGGAACAGAGACTGCCAGGGTCTGATGGAGAAGTTTCAATTTGAACTGACCCTAGAAGAGGAGGATTCTGAAGGACCTGAAAAGGAGGGAGAGGGTCACAACTATTTCAGCAGCACAAAGACACTTTGTGTCATCGATCCAGAAAATAGGGATTCACTGGGAGAGACTGATGTAGACATTGTGACAGAAGACAAGTCCCCGATTGACACATAATCTCCCTGCCCATGCGGAGATGAACATTCCACCTTTGAAGAGCATGCCAGCTGTGTGGTAGGGCCAGCCCACCATGGGGTCAAGGCCTGCACGGGACAAAGGTCACCTGGCCTTTCCAGTTACTTGAGTTTGGAGCCAGAATGCAAGGCCGTGAAGCAAATAGCAGCTCAGGAATCCCGTGGTTGACTTGCCTGGCCTGCAAGCTTGGCGAGAGCCGAAGCTTTACGTGGTAGTGGAGGCCAGTTCCCATCTCGACTAAATGGCTTGAAAATGGAAGACACAAAACTGAGAGATTTCTCTGCACTAAGTTTTGGGACAGGCTTCCTATCCCAACAAGTGACTGAACTCACTGGTTAATAACTTCATTTATGAATCTGCTCACCTGTCCCCTTGTCTGCCAACCTGTGTGCCTTTTTTGTAAAACATTTTCATGTCTTTAAAATGCCTGTTGAATACCTAGTGTTTAGTACCAACTTCTCCACAGATAAGCTTTCAAAGTTGACATATACTTTTTTGACTCTTTCTGGGGAAAAAGAAAAAAAAATGGAAAGAAAACAGTCTTCCTTCTTTCTTGGGCAATATCTTTCGCTTTATTACAGTTAACTTTTGCAAACAGACAGGAAGGACACAGCTCTAACCACATTCTACTTTCTTGTTGTCTCATTCAACTCCACAGTGGCCCTTGCAACCTAGTTCTGTTTGCCTTCTTCAAACAGTATCTGGGGTCTCACTGTTTTGCTCTAAACAGAATAATGTTAAACAAAATAGAGGGTGGGAAGAGGTGGCTGTATTGCACACCCTAGCAGCCTGCATACTACTTGGCTTAATAAGGCAGTGCCACTTGTGTCCTGGAGCCCCAGTGCCACTAGTAGTCACAGACACATCCCTGCCCCCGGCATTCTCTTCCTGGTCTCTTCACTCCATTCTGCTCTTCTCCACTTGACCTTGCCATGTTCCTCTTGCATTGCCTTCTGCTTTAACACCTCCACTCTGTTTATAACCATGTATTTATTACTTAATGTATATAGTGTAATGTTTTGTAAGTTATTAATTTATATATCTAACATTGCCTGCCAATGGTGGTGTTAAATTTGTGTAGAAAACTCTGCCTAAGAGTTGCGACTTTTTCTTGTTACGTTTTGTATTGTGTATTATATAACCCAAACATCGCTTAAGAGACGTAGGCCCCTTCTGCAGAGAGCACAGGGACGGGCTTTTGCTTGCAGGGCCTGCCCGTTCTCTGTCTGAGTTGCTAATACTGCACAGCCCCTTTATGAACCAGTTTTGCAAACAGAATTCTCATATTCGATTCTAAAAGGTTTATACTGAGCTTTTATTTTGTAGAGTTTGATAGGGGTAGGGGGCGATGGGATGTAGTTTTTACCCATGTTCTGTCCAAGTCTGTGTACGCATGAGTTGGGTTATAACCAGTTTCTACTCTAATTGTGGCTTTGGTTCAAAAAACAACACTACATTTGCTCACAGACGAGTCCTCTAAGTATTCCCCAACTACTGACTTTGAAGAGTTAGCCTCCTGCCTGCCACTAAGCAGGAATGTCATGTTCCAATTCGTTATGAAAGAGAACGATAAAAAAATGTGAATTTTTATAATAAAATGTGAACTGTTGTAGTAAATCATGCGAATGTGAAGCTTCTTCTAATAACACTTGTTAGGCCTCTTCCTGGTGTCAGTTTCAGTTTGTAAAAAACGTTTCCTGCTTCAGTTCATCATTGTGACTCAATAGTTAAAGAAAGTGGCACAAACGTGCATGACCAATGGGTTTGTATGTCTATAAACACTGCATTGTTTCAGGCGCACATTTACTGTTTTCAGCTTTCTCACAATGTATGTTATAGTATTATTATTATTATTATTACTATTATTATATTGTGCTCAAATGCATTCCTAAGAGAATTTTATATGAGGTGAATAAACAAAAGCATGATTAGATTAGACTGTAGGCCCAATTATTTTGTGGTTAGTTCTGATACAATGAAATAGATTTTTTTTTTTCTCCTCTCTTTTCTCCAATCACAGCCCACAAAGAAATTCAACCATTTTTCCTGGCCAATGTCACAACTGAAGTCTCAGAATCTATTTCCAAAGAGTCCCATCTCTTGGAACATTTCATTTTTTTCTTCGTAACTGTTCACCCAGCTCAGTGGTACTGGAAGAGGTGAAGAGGTAAAGGAAAGCAAACAAAACCACATTGTTTATCCTGAACCATCTTTCAGAATGCTAAGAGTTTGACCAGCTAGATACCTAAGGGGCATCCTCAATCCAGCTAGGTACTCTGGAAGAGCGAAATAAAAATCATAGCACATTAGCTTAATGATGTCAGAGAGACTCCCTGATTCCCCTGACACAGGAAGACTCTGGGGTCTAAGGAATCATCTTAAACCACAATACACAGAGCACATGGGTGGACTTTTATGATCTCAATGGTCCATAGAGTCTCTTACTGATCGTATGGCAGTCCTTTTTTTTCTGGAAAGAACTGTTTGAATATCATAAGTAAAATACTTAAATTTTTGTTGAAATCTCAAAAGTCATCATTTAAGGGGCTGGAGCGGTGGCTCAGTAGTAACCTAGCTTGCCTGGCATGCGCTAGATGCGCATTCAAACTCCAGCACCATGTACGCTATGAAGTGTTGGAGCAACAAAAGCCACACTAAAAACTAAATAAAAATTGATTCTTTCTCTCTCTCTCTCTCAATGTCCCTCTGTCTCTCTAAAAAATCAGCATTTAAAAAATTATACAGAGGAGAGAGAGAGGATTGTGTGTGTGCACATGTGTGTGTGTGTGTGTTGGGGAAGTTTGCAAAAAAACAATCAGTAAGAGGCCATACACCTGTAATCCCAGCAACATGGGAAGCTGGGGCAGGAGGACTGCAAGTTCAAGGCCAGCCTGGGCAATTTAATGAGACCCTATTGCAAAATAAAATTTAAAAGGGGCTGAGGGTGTAGCTCGGTGGTACAGCACTTCTTGGTTAAATCTCCACACTGAAAAAAAAAATAGAATCAGTGTTGGTTCTTATTAATTTAACCATGGTGGTAAGTGGAAGTGGTCTATGAATAAGTAGGAGGGTCTGCTCTCGTAGAACTCCACTTTATAAGCTGAAATTACAGCATTTCTCCACAAAGATGAGAGAAGAGGAGCCAGTGCTGCAGAATCAGCTTGCCTGTTGGTCATACAGCCAATGTCTCCAGGACCCACCGTCCCTGACTTCACTATCACTAAGCTTGTACTGATCAAATGACAAAAGTCGATTGGTTGAAAGTGCTACAGATATGTTATTATTCCTACAACTATAAATATTTGCAAATATGTATAGGTCTGTTTTCTACTGAGAAAGAGATACTTAACCCTTGCTATAAATAAGGGTTACATGAAAAACACATATATATGTGTGTGTTATATATGTGTGTATTATATGTGTTTTACATATATATATATATATATACACATCAGTATTAATTTTTAATACATCAATATTTTTTAATACTGATGTCTGATCAGTTTTGATCAGATGATTCTCCTCCCAGATTTATGATTGAAGTAATCTTGGGTGGAACCCTAGACACCAGATTTTAAAAATTTCTCCCCAGGTCATTCTATGTGCAAATGGAGTGGAGAAGCTCAGTTTCAGAACCAAACCATGTTTGGAGATACAGCTTTCACTCCCTATGTCTTCAGAGTGCACATATCATGACCTGCATGACAAACTCAATATATTTTCAATGGTAATTTTGGTTAAGTTCTAGTTTTATCATTCCAATAGACTTTTCACCTAACTTCTAGGTAAGATGGGACTGTACAGTGTCACTGGTTTCCTACATGAGAATATTGTGAGGTTTTCTTTGTTATTGTTGCTGTTGTTGTTGTTGGTGGTGGTGGTGTGTTTGTGTGTGTGTAGTTCTGGAGAATGAACCCATGGCCTCCTGCACACTCAACAAGCGACTCTACCACTGAGCTACATCCCCACTGCTATCCTATATGTAAACCTTTTTTTTAATTGAGAAATTTATTTTTTGAACAACCATACAAGTTTTTAACAAAATAATATAGAATGCATATAGATTCTGGAGATTAGATTTACCCCCAAGAGTGCCCCCCCAATTACCCACCCTTATCCCTCCCTTCCCCTTCCCACAATAGCTCTAAAGTATTAGGTTGTATAACAATACACCTTATAGATCATGTGTTTAATCTATACGTAAATCTTAAGAAGATAAATCTTAGCCAGAACTTGCAAGTCCAAGCTAACTAAATCTGTGAGGACAGGGACCATGTTGGGTGCTTTCTCCTCTATTTCCACACTCCTAGCATCATACCTGGTACAGAGTTAATGCTCAGACGTTAGGGAATCAATGTGGATGCTGATGACAGTAATACCTCAGTTAACAAGAAGAATGTCCTTTCTAGGCAATTTGACTCTGTTTCCCTCACTAAATTGCAATCTTCTGCTTTCAGATGTCTCCCCACCCAACACTACACCCCTCTAAGATATGTCAGTAATTTTTGTTTGGTTTCTCTTTTAATCTCTGTATTCCTTACCCACAAGCACTATGCTGGCCCTAAATGAAAAGAGTTTCAGTGATTTTTGTTGCATTTATGATCCAAGAAACAAGGGAGAAAGCTTTTTTTTTTAAACATTTGTGAAACATCCATCTAGTTGGTGTTTTGGGAGAAGGAGTAGAATACACCAGGGAAGCATGGCTTGACAAATATATGTTCCAACTCCTTCCTAACCATGGGAGTATGGGCAAATCATTTCACTTTCAGAGCCTAAATTTTCTCATTATTAAATGAAGCTAATAGGTAGCCATGGAATCAGACAAAGGGTTACATACATACTTGGTGATCAGTGAGATATTAATGAATATTACAATACCTTTGAAAACTCACCTTCTGAGTTTGAAAAGCATAATTCAGCAAAGGCTTTTGGTTAATTTAGGGTTCTTGAAATGAAATTCTAGTTAATATAGACTTTTCTATATGTATTTCAAGTTTTCAGGAGGATAAATGCTGTCACTCCACGCCACCAATTTGGGACTACACCAATATTGATAGATTCATTAAGTTGGGAGGAAATATGTAAATCATATTATCTCCCCTCTTCCAGCACTTAGAATCCCTCTAAAAACATGCCTGATTGAAAGTGATGGAGAACTCAGTAATATTTTATTGAAATATTGTAAATTGTTAGGTTTGGGGGATGGAATCAAATTGTACTGATTCAAGCATCTTCTCTGCTTTGTTCTTTTCCATATGTACCCAAATAATTTAATAATTCCTCTTCTGATTTCCCATTCCAATTGAAAATAAGAGCTAGATATTCAGAGTTTCTGATTATGACCTTGGGAAAGGTTATCTGACTTTGTTGGGCCTCACTTTCCTCATCTGTAAAATAGTGGTAACAATAACAACATTCATGTCATAAGAGCAGCATGAAAATTAAATGAATTAAAGCTGGAAGATATTTAGAATGGTGCCTGGCTTATGGTATGCATTGACCAATGTTAGCTGTATACAACTAGAGGTAACATTTTCTACCTTGTCATTTCTTGTACCATTTTTCATATACTTATATTCACCTATCTGGTCAAATTATCCTGGGCTTGCTCCAACTGACAGTGACTTCTTAGGTTCAGTGTACCAGAACCCAGTATTGTATTTCATTGATGGTAGGGCACAGTGTGACTCTTGCCCTTCTCTGTTCTGGGCACTGTTCCATAGCCCAAGATTGTATTCATTTGGGGAATGTCAGTGACTCACCTGGATGATTCATAAGGGGCTTATAGATAAACAAAACCTTCCATGTTTTTTCGTATGAGCCACTGTTAAACTGAATCTTCTCTATTCTTTACTTCTATAATTAAATTTCTGAATCTGAATGCAGGATTTATAATTCCCTGCTACATATCATCTGAAAAACCATTAGCGTACAGGAAAGAGGGTTTTTAGTTGGCATATCAGATAGATCTATTTGTAAATTCTAGCTACAGTAGCACCTTTGTGACCTTAGAGAATGTACTTAACTTGTTTGATCTTCAATTTCTTTTCTTTTTTTTTCTTTTTTTGTAAAAGTGAGGAATGACATCCCCGTTGATGGTTTATTTAGAAAAACTGAGATGAGCTGGTTGTGGTGGTACATCCCAATAATCCTAACCACTTGGGGAGGCAGGAAGATCACAAGTTCAAGGCTGATCTCAGCAACCTAGAGAAGCTCTAACTAACTTAGTAAGACTGTCTCAAAATAAAAAGGACTGGGAATGTGGCTTAGTGGTAAAGTGCCCCTGGGTTAAATTCCCAGTACCAGAAGAAAAAAGAAAGAAAAGCTGAGATCAATTATGCGCAAAGAATCTGACACATTCAAGGTACACAATATTAATAATATTAATACCCTACTATGGTGATTAAGTGAGAAAACATGCATGGAAAAAATTATCTTCATATTATTGGATGTTACTATTTTGGGCCTAAAATATTATTTTAAATTCTCATTTCTGGTAATTTATTAACTATATGCCTCCACAACATCTGTGGTCTATATCTTTAATAATAATATAATTCATATGTTCATTAGCTGGACAGAAATACAATTGGACAAAAGTGTATGATTTGGTATAACATCCTGAGGGAGGAGATCACCAAGGCCTGTCTATCTGGAGTCTTCATGGATACTCCATGTAGCATTCCTTTTTTCTGGGTATGGGAAGGATCCTTTCTAGAATGGTGGTCTTATGACATACAATCAAACATGACAGACCAGAGATTTTATTATGGACCACTCTTACACAAAACGAGAGAGGAAAGTTAGAGTAATACTTTTAAGATTCATGGCTTTCTTTGAGGAAAAGGGGTTCTGATTTCTATGGCCCACCGTGGGGAAGATGAATTCTAGTTTCTCTAGCCTACCTTGGAGAATGAAAGGTGAAAGATGAAGGGTGTGTGTGTAAGTATGTGTGTTTGTGTAAGTGGCAAGCACACACATAGGGGAAGGTCAGAGAGGAAATCTGCTTCTGCATCTATTCCTGAGGCCTTCACTTTGGAGTATCATTTTCTGAGCCCTAAAAATCCCTTAATATTTTCCAAGCACTATCCTAAGGCATATCTCTGTTCCTTATGAATTAGAGAATATAGAAAAAACAGATGGGCAAATAAAAAAATCAGTAATATTTTAAGAAGTGCTAAAGTAGAGGTATACCTAAAGAACACAAAGGTAGGAGTGCCTTACTCTTCTGGTGGGGAGCGCATTAGGGGCATTCTTCATAAGAAGTCAAGGTTGAGTTTGAGCATAAATGAGATGCAGTCAACAGACCAAATGGAACTGGAGAGGAATGTCAAGAAGCCTGAACTCCAGGAGGAAGGAAGAGCAGTGAAAAGAATTCAGGACTTGAATTAATATTTTGCATGCCTATTCACATAGTCATTAATTCAAAAAATACACATTGGGTACATACCATGAATCAAGAGCTCTAATAGACATTGGGGATATGGAGGGGCACAGACAGAGAAAAGCCCTACTGTCATTCAATGAAGCTGTAGCCAAGGAATGGGTATTAATAAATTATTTAAAAGCAAATGTGTCATTAGGAACTGATGCAAGTTCTCCCAAGGCTGGAAATACAGTTATATGAAAGTAATTAAATCATCTTAACCAGCTTGTATGGAAGGGGGAAGAGAAGCTTTTTATAACTGTTAGGTCAACTTGAACCAGAGCCCTGCTGAGGGAGGCAGCAGAGCAACTAGGAGGAACTGAAAGATGTCTGGTGTGACTTGAGGTGTGGAGTTGTGAGAACACATGCCCTCAAGGTGACACAGGCCAGATCCCACAAGGGATAGGCCATTATAAGAATTTTGCTCTTTAAACCCAGTGGGAATTCACCAAAAATTTTAATAGGGAAGTGATATAACCATACTTCCATTTCATCATCCTAATTACAGTGTGGGGACAGATCCTGGGAGGATGATAAAGAGTACAGGAGATCAGCTACGAGGCGATTGCCCTGGTCCGCTCAACATAAGATGCTATCTTAGGCCAGGGTGGGGCTGTGGGGATGATGAGAATTGGATGGACATGGAGTTATTTAAATACCGCTTTTACAGACATTGGGGATGGATTATGTTAGAGAGGAAAAGACAGGCAAAAATAACACATTTGGGGCATATGTGACCAGAAAGGTGTGGTAAAGTTATTCTGCGAAGCAAGAAAAATTGGGGACGTGCTAGCTGGAGCTTGATTCCAGTTTGGGCTGTATTGATCTGGAGCTGTCTTTGTGACATGCAAATACATGCGAAGTCGACAACTGAATCTGACAATCTGGAACACAAGAAGTCTAGACTGAGAGTTAGCATATAGATTATAGGTATGTTGTGCTGCCATGGACATACTAGGGAGAGAGTGTATGTGTGAAAAACTGGGTAGGGGATTCAGCTAACTCATGAGATACTCTGGTAATACCCAACCCCAACCCCAGAACTGGAGATAGAACCCAGGGTTGCTCTGCCACTGAGCCACACCTTCAGCCCTTTTTATTTTTAGAAAGCATTTCATTAAGTTGCTGAGGCTGTCCTCTAACTTGCAGTCCTCCTATTTCAGCCTCTGGAGTAGCTGGGATTACAGGTGTGTGCCACCATGGCTGGCTTGATGTTTCTTGAATGAATACAAAAGAGCAGGCCTGTAAAAGAGATAGAATAAGAGAAATTACCAAACTAGAAACATTATGAGGAGTATCTGGCATTTGAGAAGCCTAAAAAAAGAGAGACTATATTAAGAAGGAAGTGGTCCATAATAGTAAATCCTATAGATAGAAAAAAGAAGGAAAATATCCATTTTATTTAGTAATGTATATCACTGGTGAATTTAGAGACTATTTCCAATGGGTTGATGGGCTTATTGCTAGTTTTCAGTGAGTAAAGATTTAAAGGGAGGTGAAAAAATGAAGCTTTGCTCAGAAGAGAAGATTGAAATAAAGGCTGAGAGGTAAGGGAAAACTTGTTAAAATATAAAAGTGACTTAAATATATTGTAATGAAATGCAAAGTATTCTGCTAAGAGAAGGAAACTGAAAATACAGAGGAGGGATGGATCATTGATAATGTCTTTCTAGTAAGGCTGAAGGGCTGGTGTCCAAAGCACCGGTAGAGTAACCAGTCATAGGAGGGAAGTCATTTTCTCCAGTACACTGGACAAGGAGGGACACAGGTGTAAGTGGATTTTCAGGTTCACTAGAGGGAAACTGAAGGAGTTCCTTGCTTCTGATTCTTTTTAAAGAAGAGTATTGGCCTGTTCTCTCAGACCATTTCTTTCAACCAGGAGGAACATTTGGTTAGAATCAAGTTAAAACACTTCCAGAGGATGCTAAAGAGACTCTCCATCAAATCGTTGGAGGAAAATGAGAAGGTTGAAACTGTAGACATGACAACTCTACTTGCAGAAGGAAATGGTAGCAATGTGTGAAAATGTGCATGCAAAAATAAAACTAGCTTTTTCTTATTTATACTATGGGTGGTGAGACCCAGGCTAATGGAAGTGATGGGAATGCCTGGACTCAGAAGAAAGACAAACTAGATTTTTTCACAGTTCTTCTTGTCCCTAAACAGAATAATTTTATTTAAGATGTAACAAATCCTCAAACACTGGAAGTAGTTGTTTAAGGAGATTTTTACTTCTTCAGACAAATGCAAAGGGAGAAGCTCAAACATTATATGGAAGTCTAGATGTTGGAGATTTCGATTTCTTCAGATACTTTCCTACCTTTTATATCGTAAAGACCATATGTTCTGCCCTCCTCAGCAGTCTGTTCTCCCTGGGAAAGAAAAGACAGGAAGTGAGAGTTACCTAGCTAGAATGTTCCTGTGAATGATATTAACTCTACATTACTGGCCCAAGCTGTAAGACCCCGTCCTCAAATGTGTTTATGTGCTTTGGCAGCAGGGTGTGTTGTTTGGTTGGTTCTGACCAGAGCTTTGAAAACCATTTTTATGGGCTGGAGCGGTGGCTCGGTGGTTACGGTGCTTGCCTGGCATGCGCGAGTCCGTGAGTTCAAACCCCAGTGCCACGTACACAGTGAAGTGTTCCAGGAATGAAGGTCGCATGCAAAACTAAATAAAGATTGCTTCTTTCTCTCTCTCTGTCCTCTCTTTCTAAAAAAAAAAAAAAAGAAGAAGAAGAAAAGAAAGAAAGCCTTTTTTATTGTTGCCAGCAATTTTTCACCTAGCTTATTCTCATTTTTTCTTCTTGTTTTTCCATTATATATCATAATCTCACCTTCATCAAGTGATCATTTGACTTCTTATTTTCTTTTTATTAATCCTAGAAATTTGTTCCCCCTCATTCCATTTTTTTAATCTATTACTTTACAATCTGAACTCTTTGGAGACCATTCTTGTGTGATCACAGGAACTTTTCTCATTTTCTTCCTAAAATCCAGGATAGTGGTCGTTTGTAAAGCCCTTAATAAGCTTTGCAGGGTCCATTATAGGGATCATTGCATATGATTATCGCAAAGATTCTACAAATGCAAGTTAGGTACCGTCAGGTCCAACAGCACCCCCACAATCTACAAGAGTACTATAATTATCTCCACCAACTCAATATTAAAGACAAGAAACTAAAGTCCTGAAAAGACTAGAGAAACACCTCCAATACATTTTACCGAATAACTGATAAATAGACTCAAATGCATATCTGCACAATCCTAAAGTCTAGACTCTTTTCATATACAAATTTACAGTCCCAGGCTAGTGGGCTATTGTAAATTTGGAGTGGGCAGGATCACTTTCTCCAAAACTTCCTGTTATATCCTCCTCACATTCTTCCTCTTTGTTTGTAATTACATGGAATTGTAGTTCCTTTAGTTAGTTCCTCAATTACAAAGCATTTTTGTTGAATTATTGAGTGAACTTTCTGAGACCCCTGTTTACCAAATTCTCTTGAAAACTGATGTTTCTTAGGTAGTCTGAGCCATGTCCTCTGAGTCATCTTATTCTGCTGCTTGTGAGATCTTTGTGCCTAAATTACCTCTTTCGAGGCGTAGAGATTCCAATTGTGACAGTGCATCTATCCATTCAGTCTGTTGGTTATTCAGTCAATCAAAAATGATTTACTAAGTGCCTGCCACCTGCCAAGCACTGTCTAGACCCTTAGGATACAAAGGAAAATTAAAAAAAGAAGAAGAAAGAAATACACTGACCACATAGAACAACGCTAACCAAATAATTACAAAAATAAATGCAAGTGAAATAAGTATTTGTCTGTTTTTTTTCTCTTTGTTAGCTCTTTCATTTTTTCCATTTGTTACATCTTTTGCAGTTCATATGATAAACTTACCCAGGAAACTTATGGCTTTAACATACCAGGACTTTTCCATACCTTGTCCTTTTAAAACGTCACCTCACTTTATCCATTTCATAGGCACATAGGATTTAGAATTGGAAGAAAAATTTGAAACTAAAAAAAATTTGAAATCTCTCAAACTTAAATATACATACACATCACCTAATGATCTTGCTAAAACACTATTTCTGTATCAACAGGTCTCCTATGAGGCCTGTGAGTCCAGGTTTGTAGCAAGTGCCTAGATGCTGATGCTGCTCCTACATGGTCAACACTTTGAAGAGCAAGGATCAGATCCTCTGGCTTATAACTAGAAATATCCATCAGATTATCCTGCTTTTGAAAAAAAAAACAAATTCTATATCAGGTATGAGATTCTTGATCTGTAGCAGAAAGTCCAGGACATGGGAAGTTTGAAAAGACGGTATCAAACATCCAGTCAGAATGGAGTAATAGTTATTGTCCTGCTTAAAACATTTAAAAGAATAAAACCAAACAAAACATGATACAATGGTTTTCAAGACATTAAGTGTTAGCTAATGAAGAACAGTGATCCCTGAGAGAGGAAAAGCAAGTGCAGTGAGCCCCAGGATGTCCCAGGTCACTGCCTGGAGTGTACCACCCTCAGAGAGCCAAGCTGAGCCCAGCTGGCTCCCTGAGTTGAAGAGACAAAGCTCAGAGTCAGGGGAGAACAAAGAGGTCAGAGTTCTCAGCACATGGTGCCAGAAAGAAGGAAGCTGCACAAAGAAAGAACTCCAGAGAGGCCTGTCAAGTGTACAACAGAGGGCCAATCACCATGTACAGGTGAGAAAACCACTCCAGGTGAAGGTAAGAACCGCAGGAAATGATAAAATAAAATAACACAAACACAGGTTCTGTGCTCACACAGGCCTGGTAATAGTGCCTGTGCCCACCTGCCAACTGGAAAATGATTCATGGACCATCACTTAAAGGACTCTGGAAGAACTTTGTCAGGTAAGGAATTGAGCACTGCTACAATTCCACCTAGCAAATCTTAAAAGCAAGACTCAAAGATTAAGCTGTTTCTAAGTAACTTAATTGCATCACAGAACAAATCTCAAGAATACCTATAATCATAGGTAAACAAATTATCAAGCACCCAACAAAGTGAAGTTCACAATGGATGGCATTCAATAAAAAACTATCAGGCATGAGAAGAAGAGAACATTAACGTGTGGACAGGAGAAAAATCAGTCAAACTGATTTGTGACCCTAAACTGATATAAAATTAGAATTAGGAGACAGGAATACAAGTTGTATTTCATTTGTTCAAAACACTTAGTAGAGATGAGGGACACATAAAAAAAATATGGCAAAAAGGATTAATAGCAGCCAGGACATTGGAGAAGAAAACATTAGTGAACTTAAAGACACAGCAACAGCCAGGATGGTGGCACACACTTATATTCCCAGCAGCTCAAGAAGCTATACCTCTTGAGTTATATCAGGGATATCACAAGTTCAAAGGCAGCCTCAACCACTTATCAAAGTCTTAAGCCACTTGGGGAGGCCCTATATCAAAATAAAAAATAAAAAGGGTTGGGGATGTTGCTCAGTGGTTAAGCACCCCTTGTTTCAGTCCCTGGTATCAAAGTGGGTGGGGAAGAAAGGAAATTAAATCAAAATTAAACAAAGAGTATAGAATTGGAAAAATAAATGAACCAAGCAGCATTGTGATCACTGTACTTTGGGACAACTTCAAGAGACCTAATAATGTGCACTTGGATTCCCTGAGGATGGAAATTCTGACCACAATCTTCCCCAAATCTAAGGAATATAATATTACATATTTAATATATTTATCTTATATTTATATATAAATGTGAAAATACTATAAAACTAAATGCTGAATATGATATAAACTACACACCACAAATTCAAGAAGCCCCATGAAACCCAATCATAAGGAACAAAGTAGATCGTGATCAAATTGCTCAAAACCAATGATAAAGAAAAAAAACCTTAAAAGCAGCCAGAGGAGGGAACTGTCATGTCATATACAGAGTAACAAAAATAAATATGTCAACAGAAATAATGGAGCCAGGAGTGATTGCTTACACCAGTAATAACACCAGTAATCCCAGCAACTGGGGAGGCTGAAGCAGGGGGATCCCACATTCAAAGCAAGCCTATGTAACTTAGTGAGACCCTGTCTCAAAATAAAAATGTTTGGGAATGTAGCTTAGAGACAAAGTACCAAAGTACCCCTGGGTTCAATTCCCAGTACAAGAAGGAGAAGGAGAAAAGGAAGGGGAAGGGGAAGGCGAAGGTGAAGGTGATGGGGAAGGGGAAAGGGAAGGGAAAGGGGAAGGCGAAGGGGAAGGGGAAGGGAAGGGGAGAAGAAGAAGAAGAAGGAGGAGGAGGAGGAGGAGGAGGAGGAGGAGGAGGAGAAGGAGAAGAAGAAAAGCAAGATGTAAGAAATAATAACAAAATAATGGAATTAAGAACAGTAGAATAATATCTTTAAATAATGACAATTTTCAACACACAAAAAGGCCAACACCCCCCCCCCACACACACACACACACAGGAACTGTTAAAAGAAGTCCTCAAGCACAAAGAAAAGGAAACCAGATAGAAACCTAGATCAACACAAAAGAATGAAGAACATCAGAAATGGTAACCATGCTATTAAACATACACATTTTTCCTTATTAAAAAATATTTCTGGTTGGGGAAGATGGCAACCAGCAGGAGGAATGCATGTAGAATCTCTCCATGAAGCGGGTGACCAATCAGGGGAGAAGTGCCTTTCTTCCAAGTAGGTGATCTGCAACATTTTGCAGAAACTCATTAGCAGACAAACAAGGAAGACTAGCCACTCAGAGACTTGGATACATTAAGCAAGGACCAAAAGCCACATAGAGGCCGTGTGGCTCCAGCTGCAAGGACCACCCCCTCCCCCAGCAGCTGCACTGCTAGTTTGGCACGGAGGGAGGGACGAATACACACAAATACAGGAAGGTCAGATTGGCTGGGAGAATCCTGCTATCAGAAGGGCTCTCACTCCTCAGCTGCCGGGAGCGCCCCGGCAGAAGTCTTGGGTCCCCGAAGGATGAGTGGAGTTGGTGCAGGGGAACATCTTGAACCTCAGGGACAAGTTGCAAGCAGACACAGTCCCCTGCTTGAACAAAATGCCGTCTGTTCTTTATTGCCATGTATTTTTATACAGGTAGCAAAACAATACTTTGATTAACTGTTTTGTTACATTTGACTTCTTTTTAAATTTCTCGGTAATCCCTGTCATTAGCCATCAGTACAACATATTTCCTTGACACATTAACTACAATGTTTCTATTCCTTTTTCCGTAAATGTCTGTTTTGAGATATTACACCCTCTATCTGTGTTACACTTAAAGAGTACATTAAGGTCAGCTTTCTATATTTACTCAGAAGTTTTTGCACAAGCATTTTATTAGGAAATTTTCTTGCTTTTGGTAATACACTATTGTCTACCTTTAGTGCCCTCTTCCAAGCAAGCAATTAGCATTATATTACAGTTTTAAATTAACTAAAATTATGTTGTTGTCACCTACTAATAGTAACCTTACAAAAAAGCTATGTTTTCTTACTAAGTTCTAAGAAGTAGAAACTTAAACTATTTAAAAACAAAGGCAAAATGAGAAGTAGAAAAACATGTTCATTAATCACTTATATATTATGCAGTGTGGACACTTGATTTTTAGATAATATATGTGTAACTGTTTACGTATGCTGTTTCTTTGTTCCTTTGTCCCACATCACCAAGGTAGCCCCTGATGTCCAAGTCTCTGAAGAAACGGCAGGCACTGGACATTAGTCCATTTGCTATTAATATTAGCATTCTCAAAAAAAAATTTGCAAAAAAACCCCAAAAAGCTAGCATTCTCCATTTTCATTGTATATTCCTGTAAAAAGCAATGGTGGGTCTGTGGGTAGAGGGTCTTAATAATTATTTATTTGGGTTCCTCTAGGTGGATACCACAAACATCCTCCAGTATAATAGGCTACATACGGTGGTCCCTGTACTGTGGGAACAACAAATCTCCTATTATATATATGTCTTTGATTGTTTAACTGGTAAAACATTAACAGGACTAGATGTAATCAACATGGGTGGGAGTAATTCCTGTAAATGTAATTTTCTTAAGAACTTTTCAAAGTTGGATTTCTGGTTATCTGTGCTTTTTTAGTGTGGTATTATTACATTTGTCAAAGGTATTTCTCATCTTCCCTCAGACTCTGCAGACCTAATGAAGTATTATTACTTTTACAACGGTCTTTATCATCAGTAACAAATTTTTCTGGAAATTTGATCTTCAAATGCATAGTTATAAGTATGATCGTTATAATTCCTAGGAGAGATAGCAGCGGCAATTTCCTGGAATGGTGGCCTTGCCAAGCCCTTCCCCATGCCTGGACCTTGTCAATCAGCATGGTGGAAACAGTCCCTGCCACTCAGCTGAACCCAGGTTCTGCATTAATGCACATACCTTAGACTTTTTGCCTCCACACTGGCCATGGAGAGCCAGGGAGATCACCATCTTGACAAGGAAGGTGCTCTGGGGTGCTGCTCTAGGAGCCACAAATTCTGGTCAGAGGTCAGGGGCAGCACCATCAACTGCTGGCAGCCCCAGAAGCTCCATGAATATCTCCTTGGGCACCATGAGTTTGGGTCAGAGATGGCCCTAAGAGCCACACATTCTGACTACCTCAGGCCCTATGAGATCAGGGCAGACAGGGTCCCAAGAGCCCTGAATTCAGGACAGGAGTGCCTTTCAGGCACCCTGAATTTGGGGCAGCCCCAGATACCACCTTAGGCTCCAAGAGTTCAGGGAAAAAATGGCCCCAGGAGCCCCCCATGTTTTGGGCCAGTGAAGGCCTCAGGACCCACGAGTCTGGGTGGCATCTGACCCAGGTGCTAAGAGTTCATAGTGGCCATGCCCACAGGATCTGTGAGCTCTCCTCTCAGCAGCCCAGAGATCAACAATATTGTCAGTGGCAGCTGGGGCACTGGCAGAAGTGGGACAGGAGTCCAGGCAGTCACCACATAAGCACCCAGGGTCTCAACCCAGGAAAGTCAAAAGGCAGTATTCAGGTAGCAGTGATGGTGAAGGACTGTACCACCTTCACATAACAAGAATGCTGGGAGGGTTCCTGGGAATCTGACTTCCAGCTGAGAGCAGCAAAAGCCCAGCCCTCCACCAACCTCACCCTGGAAGTGCCTCCATCCAAGGGCCACAGGTGATCGTCTATCCACTCTGTCTATTTTGACCTCCTCCATGGAAATAACCCATAATCCTCCCAACTTTCCATGAAGACTTTTTTGTTTTGTTTTGTTGTGTTGTCTCTGTTTCATTTGTTTTTGTTTCTTGTTTCTTTTGCTTTTCTTATTTTGTCATGGTTAGTTTTTTATTTTGTTTGTGTTCTTGAAGACCAGTATATTTTGGTTTTGTGCTGTATACCCTCCCAGTGCTGAGCTTCTCTGCCACACCCTTCTTCCCTTTCTTCTGAAAACAGCTAAATATTATTCCTCTCTCTCTCACTCTCCCCAGGTCATTACCTCAGTTTTTTCCTCTTTCTGTTTTCTTATTTTTTCTTTTTCCTTTTATTTTATTAGAATATCCTACATCCACTCTCCTGCTGCTCTCATTCCAAATTCACAAGTTTCTCTCAACCTTCCTATCCAATTTCCTTTGCTCTCAAATCTATTTTTCCTTACCTAGGGAAGTACTGGAAATCTGAACTGAATGCCAAACTTGAAAATGGGTGTTTGCTTTTAAATTGAGTATAGTCTGGTGGAAGATAGTTGCTAATCCTTCTACTCCTCGCATAGGTAGTGATTAACATTGTAACAGTTATAGAAGGACAAATGTAATGAATTCAGCTATGTCTATTGCATGCTCTGGCTGTAAATATTGACTCTTTTCCTTGTCTCCTGAGGTATTGGAAATTGTAAAGGTCAATAATGAATCACAAGTTGGGGAGCCAGCTGTTGAACTGTATTACCCAAAATGTACCCCAGCCCAAATAAGTGAAGATATAAAAGCCCACAACCCATCAATGAAGTCCCACAGTGAAATAACCAATGAGAGATCTCAGGCAACACTCCCTGACACCGAAAAGAAAAAGGGAAACAATTCTCAAACCTACAACTCCCCAGCCAAGGATTCCGTGGATAGAGACCTGGATGAAAACTTAGAAGAAAGCAACAAAAAACTGATCATTAAAATGATCACATAATTAAAAGATTTAAAGAAGGAAATAAGAGAGCAATTATAGGAACTGAAGCACCATTTTAATAAAGTATTAGAGACACAGAAAAAGATGTAGCAGAGCTCTTAGAATTGAAAAAAAGTCAACCAAATTAAAAGTGCAATGGAAGATTTATCAGAATAAATTCAGTAGAAAATAGAACTTCAGTTCTCGAGGAAAGAACATTAGACAGTGATGACAATCTGAATAATCTTGAAGCACAGAGGAAAGACAAGGAAAAAAAAAACTTAACTGATCATGATCAGAATTTCCAAGAAGTATGGGATGAAGTCAGAAGAAATATCCTAAGAGTGATTGGGATAGGGGAAAACATTGAACAACAAACAAATGGTATAATCAACAAGATAATCAAAGAAAATTTCCCCCGTATCAGAATATAACCAGATAGTTATATTCTAGAGGCCTATAAGACCCCAAATAGACCTAAACAAATGAGAAACTCACAAAAGCACATTATATTCAAAATGAATAACAAAGAAAACAAGGAAAGAATATTAAAAACAGTAAGAGAAAACACCAAGTCACATCCAGGCTCAAACCAATAGGATCACTGAATTTCTCAAATCAGACCATAAAGGCAAGGAGAGCATGGTATGAATTTTTCAAGTATTGAAAAAAAAAGATTGTCAGCCAAAAGTACTATGCCTAGCAAAATTCAGCTTCAAATTTGATGGGGAAATAAAAACTTTCAATGATTAGAAAAAACTAGCAACATACATCAACACAAAACCAGCTCTATAGAGATACTCAAAGACAAAATTCAAACACAGGAAAAAGCAAACAACTCCCAAAGCCCATAATCACAGGAAAGTGAATAAAAGCATGACTCAGTAAAAAGATAATCAGGATGGCACAAAATACAGCAAAGGTCACAATGCCAGAGAACCAAAATCACATATCTCTTCTAACACTGAACATGAATGGGCTCAATGCTTCAATCAAGACACAGATTAGTGGACTGGCTCAAAAAACAAAATCCAACAATATGCTGCTTACAGGAGACTCACTGCACAGCCAAAGAAGCCACAGACTGAAGGTAAAAGGTTAGGAAAAAAACAACCAAAAAAACAAAAAAACCCTACCTTGCTTATAACCCAAAAAAGCAAGCCAATGTCACAATACTCATAACCAACTAAGTACTTTTTGTTCAAAAAATTAGTCAGAAGGGGCAAAGAAGGCCACTATATCTTAGTTAAGGGAACAGTACATCAAGAAGATATAACCATAGTTAACATTTGTGCATCAAACTCCTATGCTCCTAAATATGTTGAAAAATTAGTCCATGACATTAAATCACTTATAAATCTCAGCACAATAATATTGGGGAACTTTAATACATCTTTATCACCAATAGGTAGATCATCAAAACAAAAAACCAACCAAGAAGTCTCCAGCCTAAACAACTCTATAAATCAAATGGCCCTAACAGAGATCTATGGAATATTCCATCCCAAATCTTCTGAGTTTACCTTCTTTTCAGCAGTGTGTGGATCTTTTTCCAAAATGGATCATATCTCAGCAAATATAAAAAAGTTGCTGTAGTCCCAATTATCCTATCAGACCACAATATGCTCCTAGCAATTAATAGCAAGAAAAAATAACAGAAAATACATAAATACTTGGAGTTTGAATAATACCCTCTTAGATGAAGAATGGACCAAATAGGAATAGACAACATAAATTCAGAAATTATGGGAAATGAATGAAGATGAAGGCATAATATATCATAACCTCTGGGAAAGAATGAAAGCATTCATAAGAGATTAATTTATAGCACTGAATGCCTTCATCAAAAATCAGGAGAGACACCAAATAAATAAACTTATGCTACACCTCAAATCTTTACAAAATGAAGAATAATCCAATCCGAAATCCAGTATTGTGGGGCAACACCTCGAGGGGATTACACCAGTCTGAGGCGGTGCTTTGCAACCGGCTCCTTGCGTGCATGTGATCTGAGCAGCCACCCGCAGCCCTCATGACCGGCCCATAGACCACTTATGAGCCTCTCCTTACTTGGTTGGATTGCCCACATGAACTCTCCCCCCACCTCTCTCTCTGACCTCTCCTCTCCCTATTGGCCCTGCGACTCTATATTACCATGTGTGCTTCCTCAATAAACCAGCTCCGGCTGCGACTGGTCTCCCTGACGCATCCGATTGTCCTCCTCAGGGAGGGCTAGGAACGGGTGGTCAGCCGACCCTTACCTCTCCCGGCCGCCTTGGTTGGGGCGTGCTTCTCTCCTTCTCCCCTATGGGCCAGGGGGGACGCGAGGGGGCTAAAAACCCCAACAAGTGTCGCCCGAACAGGGACATTGTGGAAGGAAGTGGTAAACCAAAGCCGTCGGTGAGCCGGGCTACCGAGATCAGGGTAAGGGTATCCCTGGAAAGATGGGCCAATCTCACTCTAAACATGATGATCTGGCACTGAGAGTGCTGAGATACTGCTTAAAAGCCAGGGCCTGGAAGTCCCTGATACGCAAGCTGAAAAGGCCTGGGATACCTTGATCGGGCAGCCTCTTGGCTCCCCTCCTCAAACTTGTTTGATTGGTCCACATGGGATAGGGTCAAAGGACTGGTCCAAAAGAGAGAGATTAATTTAGGAAAGGACCTTCCGCTGGGGGTTATTCCTACCCTATCTGCCCTCAAAGCCTGCTTCTCCCAGGGACGGCCCCAGGAGTCCCCCGCCCCCGACAGACTAAGGGATCCCTGTCCTCTCTTCCTGCCCCTGTCCCGACTGCGAGGTCGTCCTGTCCATCGCACTGGACGACTTTCACCGAGAAGATTCCAGCCTGTCCCTCCCCACCCTCTAAGGAGATAAATCTGGGAGAAAACTCTCCTGACCCTTTTGATGAGGTGTTCAGGATCACCCAACCTCCCCCTTATCAGCTGGGTTCCCCTTTGACATCCCCCTTATCAGCCAGGTTCCCCTTTGGCAGCAGCGCCGCCATCTTGTGATGGTGGTGGTGGGAAGGGGACGCCAATGTTGCCACTATCTTACAATCACCCATCAGTCTCAGACCCCGATCTGAGCCATTTTCATTGAGAGGGTAGAAAGGAGCCCCCAAAGGAAGTTCCCACCTGGGCCTCTGAGAGACCAGTTTGTTAAGATGTTGGTCTGGGAAGGAATGACCACTAACCACAGCTGGCTTGTGCGGGGATGAAAAATCGATTGATGGGACGAGGGATTGTTGCCACCAAGGATGTGAGCACACAAGCTCATCAATCCCAGCCCCTTGTTGCTGCCTTACAGGCTCAAATGGCCTCACTCGTGGAGGCATCTGCCTTCCGCAGATGCTCCATGCAAAAGGGAGCTTGTTATGGGTGTGGACAGGTGGGCCATTTTAAGAGAGAATGCCCCACATGTGGGATGGGACAACAGGGCCCACAAGGTTGCCCCCCCAATCCTTCCAAGGAGGCTGTACTCCCCAAGACATCTTGCCCTCGTTGCAAGAAGGGCCTCCATTGGAAAAAGGATTGCAAATTGAGGTTTGATATTGAGGGCAAACCTTTAAACTAAATGAGGGACATCCTCCAGCCCCGTCACCCAAAGGAGGCCCCCTTCGCTGTCTCCCCCAGGCACATTGGATAGTACCCATTGTACTGGGGGGTCATCTTAGATGATCTAAGATGGACATCTTTATAGCGGGGAAGAAGTTTCACTTCCTCATTGATACCAAGGAAGATCGTACAGTGTTGAGAAAGGAAGAAATCCCGCCCCAATGGAAGCTAATCCCTGGACCTCAGCTATTGGGGGTGGGAGGAGGCACTATGTCTGAGGAGACCAAAGGTTGGCTCCCTTGGCAAGACGTAGATGGAAAAAGGGGAGGTGTGACCCCTGGTGGCTTCCGGCCTGACTGCTAACTTGCTAGGTCAAGATATATTGGGGGAGGCTGAGGTCTACATCACCACAGACCATAAAGCCCTCTATGAGGATATATTAGAGAACGAAGAGTACCAACAATTCAACCTATCAGGCCGATTTAGCAACTATAGAGGAGACCCCCTATTTAAGGCCGCAAGGCAGGGGGCCTCTGCCCCTTGTGCGCAGCCGCACCCCCAATCTTAAGGGCCACTGCTCCTAGGTGCCCACCATTTGTTGGCTACTGGGCCCCCCATATGGGTGGAGCAGTGGCCCCTCCCCTCAATCAAGCTACAGAAGCTGGAAAGATAATCTCAGAACAGGTGGAACTAGGACATATTCGGCCTTCCTATAGTCCGTGGAACAGCCCAGTATTTGTAATACAAAAGGCCTCAGACAAATGGAGAATGCTGCAAGATTTGAGAAAGATTATTGAGCGAATGGTACCTGTAGGGGTCCCCCTGTGGGGACTCCCCTGGATCCCAGCGATTCCTCAGAATCTGTCACTCATTGTTATTGACATCAAGATTGTTTCTTCTCTATCCCCTTACAGCCCCGAGATTGTGAAAAATTTGCTTTTTCTATCCCATCCCCTAATTTTCAAGGGCCAGACCAAAGGTACGAATGAGTAGTCCTACCTCAGGGAATGGCAATAGCCCTGCCTTCTGCCAATCTTATGTATCACAAATTTTGTCCCCTCTTTTGGGGTGCCCTGGAGTCACCCTGTACGTGTACATGGATGACATCACCCTGGGGGCGATTGACCCTACAATTTTTGGTGAGACCTATAAGGAGCTCCAAAACCTTCTTCGGCTTGAGGGGGTTACATGTCTCTAGTGATAAAGTACAAACCCTTCCTCCTTTCAAAATTCTGGGTACGAAACTCAAATTGGACTCTGCAAGCCCCCTTAAACCTCAACTGAAGTTCCAATCCTCATATACCTTGGTGGAGTTACAAAAGCTGCTGGGAGAACTTAACTGGCTTAGGCCCTGGCTCAAAATATCCACTGAAACATTGACCCCCCTGTTCGACCTGCTGAGAGACATGACCCCTACTGATACTATTAATGTAACCCCAGCTCACTGGCTGGTATTCCAAAAAATTCAAGATGCATTAAATGATGCAAACACCCACTCCACCTGTGGATCCTCCCTGGGACTCATTTACTCACGGCAGCTGTCACCCAACTGGGCGAGCCCCTTCAATGTGTGCATGGCGCTGAGGGAGGAGCCCCTAGAGTTTACTCCCAACTCGATCAGCTGGCTGACCTTGCAGTTAAAGGTAGGGAGACTACACAAAGATGTTACGGGCAAGACCCCGATGACATGGTGGTCCCCTACCAGTTATCAGACTTTGATTGGGTCAAAAGAAATCACAATCGGATAGCTTGTGCCCTTGAGGGTTTCTTGGGCCGCATAGATTGCCATTATGGGACCTCGCGATGGGTTACCTCTTTCTCTAAACTCCAATGGACCCCTCCCATGCTTTTCTCAACTAAACCTCTAGCAGGAGCCACCAATGTATTCACCGATGGAGGAAAGGAGAGATCTGCTGCAATAATTTACCCCACTCCTGCAAACCAAGATAAAAATCAAATTTTATATTATTTTGAACCAGTCACAGCATCTGCTCAATTCAAGGAGCTATATGCTGTAGCTCTGGCCTTAACCCATGTACAAGACCGCTTCAGTTTGTTTTCTGAAAGCCTATATGTGATCAACCTACTTCCATCCTTGCCGATAGCATACATAAAATTAGATAAAAACCCCAGTACCCCTTTGATGATCCAGGTCCGATCATTATTACAGGAGCGGACCAACCATCTTCCTACAACACCTCAGGGGACATCAAGGACTGCCTGGATTATTACCCCAAGGCAATCACAGAGCTGATCACTTGGCTACCTATGAGATCATGACGGCCATTATCCCCCAGGGGGTTTCCAGTTGGCTCAAGGGCTCCATGAGCTCACCCACATGAACTGGAGAGGGCTACATCAGAGATTTCCTCTGGTACCCATTGAAGACCTTTAAAAAATTGTAAAAACATGCAAGTCATGTATGCCCTTCTTACAAGTTCCCCCACTCCAATCTCCAGGGGTAAACCCCAGAGGCCTTAGGCCCAATGCCCTTTGGCAAACAGATGTCACTCATCATACTCCCTTTGGACGATTAAAATACATATTTATGTCCATAGACACCTTTTCCCATGCATGTTGAGCTACAGCCCACACGGGCAAAAACAGTAAACATGCAAGAGATCAATTTTTACAATGTTTTGCAATTCTAGGATTACAACACAGAGCAAGACAGACAATGGCCCCTGCTTTATAAGTAGAGCAACACAAAAGTTCCTCCAGCAGTGGAATGTTAAACACGCCACAGGAATACCCTACAATTCAAAAGGCCAAGCTATTATTGAAAGACATAATAAAACCTTAAAAAAATCAATCAATAAAACAAAAAGGGGGAAACAATCCCCATGAACAGCTGCAAATAGCTATGCTTACATTAAATATTTTAAATTTTTCCAAAGACCAACCCCTCACAGCTTTTCAGAGGCACTGGTCGGAACAAGTGCCCTATGCCAGGGTGGAGGCCTGATGGAAGGACACCCCTCACCGGGACATGGCGGGGCCCTGACCCCCTCCTTACTATGGGCAGAGGATTTGGATGTGTGTTCCCTACTGGGGAACCAACCCCAATCTGGGTTCTGGCAAGAGATTTAAAGCATTATCCAAATTCACCACCTGTCCCAAGAGAGCCCTCTCTTGAGGAATGAATTTTCCCCAACTCTCCCTTATAGGAATGAAACGACCCTTCTGGACGGTCTGCTTGGTGGTCGCGGGATCCCTAATTATTGCCCTCCTACTTTTCATTGTGGGTGTTGCTGTCTCTGCTGGCCTGGCCATACTAAACCCTTTGATAGCTCACAATGACACCACGTCGCCTTGACGTGATACTTCCCCTTCTGATCGGCGCTCTCTCGCTCGCACAATCTTCCGGTTACCCCTATTGCCAGCAACTTTGCATGGGTTCTGGTGGTCACTTTGAGGCTCAAACTTATGTCCACACAGCCTGCTACGAGCAACATAAGGTCACGGTGTGCACCCGTTCAGGTAAGGAGTATTGGGTGGGAGAAGGCATAATGCCTAAGGCCAGTTTCACCTGCCCTTGGAAGAAGGAAACATGGGTACAGGTAAACAGCCAATATCAAAGAAAAAAATACTGCTGGACCAAATTAGCTCAGGATTACCGGTCTGATGGAGGGGGGGTACAAGACAGTGCAAAGGAACAATTAGTCCACTCAGCAAAACAGGAACTAATTAGGTTACAAACCCCTCCCACTTACAGGCCCATATTGCTCCCTGAACCTCAAGGTCTTTTCCACCTAGACCCCGAAGCTTAGGATATATTAGAGTCGGCCCATCAACTCATTAATGAAACCAACGCCCTCTTGGCGAGGGACTGCTGGTTGTGCCTTAAAGCAGGACCTTTGAGAGCCTTAGCTTTTCCAATCAACTGGAATATAAGCCTCTCATTCTCTACCAAGTGCCCATATCTCCCCCCACGGTCAAGGGTGACTCTGTCCAGTTTTAACTTCACCTGCCTAATCAAAAATGACACCCTTCCCGTAGGAGATCTTAATCCTTCCTGGTGTGTCCCAAATCTAAGCCTTAATAATTCTAGGCAGTTGATCTGCCCCCCAATGGCACCGGCTTCATTTGTGGAAATATCGCCTGTGCTGCTCTGCTGTCAACTGGTCTGGCACTTGTACTGTTGCCCTCCTTCTTCCTGATGTTGGGGTATTCCCCATAATCAATCTTTGCCTATCCTGATGGTGGACCATACAGTTGTCAGGCATCCAGGAGCCCTCTTGCCCTCCCCATACTCTTGACGCTGGGAGTGGCTACAAGGGTAGGAACAGGTCTCAGGGGCCTTGGTCACTCCGTCTCTGCCTATAATAAGCTTTCTGAGCAAATGATTGAAGACATGCATCAAGTTGCTAATACTATTCTGGACTTGCAGCCTTAATTAGATTCCTTGGCTGCGGTGGTCCTTCAAAACTGACGCAGCCTAGACCTCTTAACTGCCAGGGAAGGGAGGCTCTGTTCTTGCAGGAGGAGTGCTGTTTCTATGCCAATTGTTCTGGCATCGTCCTTGATAAGATCAAAAGGCTGCAAGAAGACCTCAAGAAACGCAGCAATGAGCTTCAGTCCAACTTCCTCTGGACAGGGCTAACTGGATGGCTTCCCTACCTCTTTCCTTTCTTGAGCCCTCTAATTACTATCCTCCTTGCCCTGACCTTAGGCCCTTGTGTGGTTAATGTGCTCCTCCGCTTTATACAAAATAGGGCCAAAGCGGTCCAAATGATGGTGGTCTGACAATGGTATACAGCTCTACAAAACCCTGATTGGGATGAGCCCTGCTATGATCAATTATGATGTGCCATACTCACAAGGAGGCTTGTCCCTCTCCCCGCTCCCCAGGGCTAGCCTTCTCTTACAGTTAAAAATGCCTGAAGTGCTAGGGTGGTAGTCAATGACAGGTAAGACCCCCAAGGTGTGGGCAACCTATGACAGGCACACCCTCAAGTACGGCATACACCTGTCAATAAAACAAAAAGGGGGAATTGTGGGCAACACCTCGCGGGGATTACATCAGTCTGAGATGGCACTTTGTGGCCAGCCCCTTGCATGGGCACTTGATCAGAGCAGCCGCACGCAGCCCTCATGACCGACCCATAGACCACTTATGAGCCTCTCCCTATATGGTTGGATTGTCCACATGAACCCCCCCCCCATGTCTCCTCTCCCTATTGGCCCTGCCACTCTATATTACCATGTGTGCTTCCTCAATAAACGAGCTCCGGCTGCGACTGGTCTCCCTGACGCGTCCGATTGTCCTCCACAGGGAGGGCTGGGAATGTGCGGTCAGCTGACCCTTACCTCTCCCGGCAGCCTTGGTTGGGGCGTGCCTGTCTCCTTCTCCCCTACGGGCCAGGGGGGACACAAGGGGGCTAAAAACCCCAACAAGTATAATACAGGAAATAACCAAAATCAGAGCTGAAATCAATCAAATTGAGGGAAAAAATACAAAGAATCAATGAAAGAAAAAGTTCGTTCTTTGAAAAAATAAATAAAATTGACAGACTCCTAGCCAACCTCACCCAAAAAAAGAATGAAATGAAGCAAATCAAGAAAATCGAAATGAAAATGAAGACATCACCACTGACTCATCCAAAATCCAGAGGATTATCAGGAACTATTTTGAAAAACTATACTCCTCCAAGTTGGAGAATCTGGAGGACATAGACAAATACCCAGCCAAATATGACATTCCCAAACTCACACAGGAAGATATTGAACAGCTCAACAGACCAATATCAGGTAACAAAATTGAAATAGCAATCAAACCCCTTCCAAAAAACAAAAGCCCAAGACTTAATAGATTCTCAGTTGAGTTCTACACGACCTTTACAGAAGAATTAACCCCTCTCCTTAGTAAGCTATTCCATGAAATTGAAAGAGATAGAATCCTCCCAAAGACTATTTATGAGGCAACCATAACCCTGATACTCAAACCCAACAAAGACACATCAAGAAAAGAAAACTACAGACCAATATCCCTGATGAACATAGATGCAAAAATCCTTAACAAAATCCTAGCAGACATCCAAACACACATCAAAAAGATAATACATTATGATTAGTGGGCTTCATTCCAGGCATGCAAGGCTAATTCAACATATGCATATCAATAAATGTAATTTATCACTTAAACAGAATAAAATACAAAAGCCACATGATCATCTAAATTGATGCAGAAAAGGTCTTTGATAAAATCCAACACCCATTTATGCTCAACACCCATTTATGATCAAAGGAACTTAACTTTGTCAAGGCCAGTTATGGCAAACCCACAGCCAACCTTATACTTAATGAAGAAAAGCTGAAAGCATTCCTTTTAACCTGAGGAAAAGACAAGGCTGTCCACTATCACCACTCTTACTCAATTTGGTCCTCAAAACTCTAGCAAGACCAATCAGACAAGAGAAGGAACTCAAAGAGATTCAAATAGGAAAAGAGGAAGTTAAACTATCTGTTTGCCAATGATATGATCCTATACCTAGAAGACCCAAGAAACTTTATAAGACTTCTAGAGCTTATAAATGAATTCAGCACAGTGGGAGGATATCAGACCTACACCCATAAATCAATAGCTTTCCTATACTCCAACAGCAATTCTGCAGGAGAAGAAATCAGGAAATCTATCTCATTCACAATCACCTCAAAAATAATAAAATACTTGGGAATTAATCTAACAAAGGAAGTAAAAGCACTCTACCATAAAACTATCAAATACTGAAGAAAAAAATTGAAGAAAACCTGAGAAGATAGAAAGACAGCTCATGTTTGTGGTTAGGCAGAATCAATATAGTTAAAATAGTTATTCTGCCAAAAGCGTTGCACAGATTCAATCAATCTCCATCAAGATATCAATATCATTCTTCACAGATATAGAAAAATAAATTCTCAAATCATTTGGAAAAACAAGAAATTCAGAATAGCCAAAACACTACTAAGCAAAAAGAGAGAGAGAGAGAGAGAGAGAGAGAGAGAGAGATTGGAGGGATCACAATACCTGGCCTGAAATTATATTATAGAGCTGTAGTAACAAAAACAGCATGGTCTTGGTATCATAATAGGCAGGGAAACCAATGGAATAGAATAAAAGACACTGAGACTAACCCATAAGTCTTTTACCATCTGATATCTGACAAAGGGGGCAAAAATATAGTGTGGAGGAAAGACAGCCTGTTCAACAAATGGTGCTGGACTAAGTGGAGATCCATAGCCAGACAACTAAAATTGGTCCTTGTCTCCCACCCTGCACAAAATGGATCAAATCACCAGGAATTACACCAGCAACCTTACAATTATTAGAAAACAAAATCAGATCAATACTCCACCATATAGGTGTAGGCTCCTTCTTCCTTAACAAGACTCCCATGGCACAAGAATTAAAACCATGAATTAATGAGTAGGATGCCATTAAACTGAAAAGCTTCTGCACAATTAAGGAATTAGTCAAGAGAGACAAGAGGGAACCTATAAAATGGGAGAAAATCATGGCCTGCTACCTCTCCAACAGGGTACTAATATCGAGATATATATAGAATTCAAAAAACTTAATACCAAAACCATGAACACTCCAATCAATAAATGGGCTATAGAACTAAACAGAAACTTCTCAACAGAGGAAGTTCAAAAAGTCAAATGATATATGAGAAAGTGTTCTACATCACTAGCAATCAGAGAAATGCAAATCAAAACTGCACTGAGATTCCACCTCACTCCAGTCAAAATGGCAAAAATGAAGGTTGTCAGGAGAAAGGAACACTAATATACTGTTGGCAGGACTGCAAATTGGTACAGCCACTCTGGAAAGCAGTGTGGAGACTCCTCAAACAATTCAGGATGGAACCACGCTTTGACCCAGCTATCCCACTCTTGGGTATTTTCCCAGAAGAGCAAGAATCAGATTATTACAGAGATACAGTTATATCTTTGTATAGAGTAGCTTAATTTGCAATAGCGAGATTATGGAAACAACCTAGATGCCCTTCAGAGAATGAATGGATCCAAAAACTGCGGTATATATATATACACAATAGAGTTCCACTCATCTATTAAAATGATGTCGTGGCTTTTACAGGTAAATGGATGAAAATGGAAGAAACTATACCGAGTGAAACAAGCCAAACCCAAAGATGTAAGGGTCGGATGTTCTCTCATATATGGAAGCTAGAATAAAACCTAAGACAGGATGAAAGTCAAGTTTAACAGACCCACCAAATCTGAAGTAACACATAAGCTGTGGGGACTATAGCCATGGACAAGAGAGAAAGGAAGGAAAGGGGGGGCAGGGAAAGGGCAGTGTTCAGTACTATAGAGTACAGTTGGCTCCCATGACAACCCCAAATGCACTCAGGCAAGCATATAAATCTAGTAATTTCAACGTATAAATTGCATGCCTATGATCATTTATCTGTAACTTGGGGGAACTACAGAGGAGTCATGAGATCAGGGAGTAGGGGTAGTGAGGGAGATCCTGGACAAGGATCCGTTTAAGCAACTCTATCAATACATATGCATGCATGAATGCAAACCAATGAATCCCTTCATTGTGTAAAATGATGCTGAACCAATAAAAGCAAAAAATTGGGGCTGGAGTGGTGGCTCAGTGGTTACTGTGCTTAGCTGGCATGCCTGAGGACATGGGTTTGAACTCCAGCACCATGTACACAATGAAGTGTCAGAGCAATGAAAGACACATGAAAAACTAAATACAATTGATTCTCCTTTTCTCTCTCTCTCACGTTCCCTCTCTCTCTTAAAATAAAATAAACTCTAAAAGATATTTAACTTTTTTTTTAAAGAGAAAGTTAATTTTTATTTTTTCATCTGGTGTTTGGTTTTCCTCCATTTAGTTATGTATGTGATGCTGGGGATTGAACCCAGGTCCTCACATATGCCAGACAAGTACTCTACTGCTGAGTCACCTCTCCAGCCTGATAATTGACTATTTAAACAAAAATAAAACAATGTTATATGAATTTATAGCATATGTAAAAGTGAAATGTTGGACAATTCTAGCATGAAGAATAAGAGTGAAGAAAAAAACATATTATTGTGAAGCTTTTCATTAAATGTATGTAAAAAAAGAATATTTTCAAAATGAGTCCAAAACCAGATTCTTCACTTTGACAAAAAAATCTGAAACAGTTACCAGGTTAAAGTTATCATGTCATTCCTTCATTTTTTCTAGAAGTATGTTTTGTGAGCAATGTATTTTGTAGGACACATAAGGGTATTATATTATTCAAAGTTACATGTTCAATGAATAATTATGTTAGCCAACACTTATTGACACTTTACATATAATATCCCATCCAAATTCTACCATTGCCCTGCGAGGCAGATACTTTTATGAGCCTGACTTTATTGGGGAGAGAACTGTGGGACAAGCTAATGAAGAGTACAGACTGGGCGGGCACAAACCCAGAAGCTGAGTCTCAGAATCTTTAAACTTGACTACTGCACACATGCCCTCTCTGGTTTTTGTGGACTTTTTGTTATTGTTTGTTTGTTTGTTTTGGTTTTCTGGTAATTGCTGCTTGCTAAATCTTCTAGGTTAAGATTATTAAGTCTTTATTCAACCTGTCAAACACTGGTAGTTTGATTGTTTTTTCCTCAAAATGTTATTTGGGTTCTGTTATAAAAAATAGCTTAACTTATTCTTCCAATACTTTTATAGTTTGTGCTGGGGGGAAAAAGGCTTAAGAAAATACTTTGACTTCTCTGAGCTTCACTTAGCTTACCTTGTGGAGAAGAAGAGAAGGGAGGGGAAGCTTAAGTTTCAATGCAGTGGGGAAAATGCCAAGCCACATAAACAAAGGGTGTGGGGAAGTCCCTGGGGGTAGCTTTTGCTAATTCTCCTTAGGGAGCTGGAAGGCTAGTATTCTGGGAAAGGCTGAGTGAAATGGTGTATTTGCTTCACTATTTATTTTGATCTTTTATAGATATGATTTACGTCTTGCACATTTGTACTTAGGCAATTGTGTGTGTGTGTGTGTGTGTGTGTGTGTGTGTGTGTGTGTGTGTGTGTGTGTGTTTCTTTGAATATACTGAAACACCGATAGCTGCCCTGGCTTCGACCTAAGGGTTGAGGTTTCTTCCCAGTATCTCCTACAGACTTCTGCCTTTGAGGCTGCACTATCGTAACAAGTGTAACAGCTGCAACAATTTTTCTGGAAATCAAAAGTCCAAATCCAGATGCTGGCCTGCCACGGTTTCTCTTCAGGCTCCAGAAGAAAGTGCTTCATCCTCTCTTCCAACTTCTAGTTGCAGACATTCCTTTGCTTGTGCTGCATAATTCCAATCTATGCAACTGTCCCCACGCCGCTTCTGCTCCAGGCATATGTGTATTCTCCTCTTCTGTCTCTAACAAGAATGTTGTTCATTGGATTTAGATTGATCTTGAGATTCTTTTTAAAAATAAGATTACATTCACGGATTCTAGGGACAAGGGCCTGGGCATATCTTTTTAGGAGCTGCAATTCAACCCATTCCAGGGACATATTCAACAGAAGCAGAACTACAATGAGAAGGGAAAGGCACTCGTGCCAGGTGAAAAATTTCAGGGGAGACCCAAAAATTCAGTAATCAAGATAATAGTTTAATGAAATATTTTTCAAATCAAAATTAATGCAAGCATTGATTTCACCTCACTTCAGTCAGATTAGCAAAGATGAAGAAAATAAACAGTAACAGATGTTGCAGGTGTTGTGGGAAGATAGTAACACTAGCACACTGTTGGTGGAACTGCAGACTAGTACAGCCACTCTGGAAAGCAGTGTGGAGACTCCTCAAAATATTAGGGCTGGATCCACCATATGACCCAGTTATCCCTCTTCTGGGTGTTTTCCCAAAAGAGCTCAAATCAGTACATTACAATGACACAATATAATTAATGTTCATAGCAGCTAAATTTACAATAGCTAAATTACGGAATCAACCCAGATGCCCTTCACTGGATGAATGGAATAAGAAACAGTGGTATATATACCATGGAATTCTACTCAGCAATTAGCGAAGGGAAAAGAGTCTGGAAAAGAGGGTGAAAAAGAGGGTTCGAGGCGCAAAAAGGAAACAGACCTCAACAGATCAAGGAGATTTATTGAAACAGTTGTAGGGACACATTTTCCAAGCTGAAAATGGCCCCTTGGCTTTTGGATAGGTGGTCTTTTATTGGCTGATGGGGGTGGGGATCACAACAGGGATTTCAGTAGGTGGAGATTAAACTGAGTTCCTCAATAGGGTGGGGATCCTCCGATAAGGACCTTAGACAATAGGTTCTGATAAGGGCCTGAGTCTGTAGATTCAGTGAGCAGGGAGTTTACTGCCTGGCTGAGTGGCTTTTGGTAATTTTCCATATCCATCAATTAGAAATGATATTGCAGTCTTTGAAGGTAAGTGGATGGCAATGGAAGAAATCGTGTTGAGTGAAGCTAGCCAAACCCAGAGACTCAAGAGTCAAATGTTTTCTCTCTTTTTTGGAGGCTGGAGCAAAACCCAAGCTTGGGTGAAAGGAAGACAAACTCATTTATTAGTCTCACCAAAGGTATAGCATCACACAATCTAGGGGAAACAGATATGTAGAGGGAGAGGGGAGAGGGAGGGAGGCTAGGGAGGGATATAGGGGCTTCTTTACCAGCCCCAAGAAACCAAATAATACTTAAGTGATCATTTAATTCTGGAAAATTCACAATTTTATATATATGTACGTATGCAGATATATATATATACATACATATACATACACACACATACATATGAACATTTATACCTGTTATGGGGGGAAATATAGAAGAATCAATAGTCAGGGTGGGGGTGATGTGGAGGTGATACTGGATGAGGATCACATGTAAATCGTATTGCTACTTTATATGCATTTATGATTGTTGTACAACAACTCAACTCCTTAATAAAAAAAAAAAAAGAAGAAAGAAAAAAATTCCAACATCAGGAAAATATTGGCAAAAGAAAAAAGGATCTGGGTATGGTGCACACCTGTAATCTCAGCAATTCCTGAGGCTGAGACAAGAGCATTTCAAGTTCAAAGCAGCCTCATCAATTTAGCAAGGCCCTAAGCAACTTAGTGAGATCCTGTCTCAATATAAAATTAAAAAAGGTGGGGTATGTGACCCACTGGTTTAGTGCCTCTGTGTTCAATCCCTAGTACCAAGAAAAAAATTAATGCAAAAAGTCAATGGTAAACAAAATTTTAAAATTTTAAATAAAGATGGAATCAGTATTACTGATTATTTCTTTTTTCTTTCTGGTCGCCAGTATGTTTCAACATTGCACTGAATTCCAGCAACAGCCCCAGGCTTCCCATCCACCATCCACCATTTCCTTTGGCACAATTTATATTGCCTTCTCTGAAATGCTGCTCCAGGGAACTTTACTCAGCACACCCGGCTACAAAGAGCTGGGATTCTCCCTCCCCAGGCAGGCTTATCTTATGAATTGTGCAAACACCTCCTGAGAAGCTAATTAAAATGGAAGTCAATGCTGCCAAATCCGGGAAGCCTCGGAATGAGCATCATGATACTGCCAGAAAGTGTTATTAATACACACACCCAACTCCTCAATGTGGCTTAGGGGCAGCAGAGGACTCTAAAGGACAAATTTACCCTGAAAGGTGAACAGTTGCTGGAAGTTGCTGATCCTCTTTGCCTAACACAGCTGTAGCCAAAGGAATGGCACTCAATATGTGTATGAATGAATAGTAGGTGGATGGAGTTTAGCAACGGGAATAAAACAAACTCCCTGCTTCCCAGCACTGCTAAGAAACAAGAAATGCTTCTTATGTTTGGTTTTTATGTTACCATGAGAAGCTAAATTAAGAAGACAGAGCAGTAAATAGGGTCTTGTAGTATAATGAAAACAAAATCTGATGATATAATAACAATTGAGGAAGAAATATTAAAAATTAAAATTACAGTAATAATATTTTAGCAAAAGGATATTAAAATATAGTATCTAAGAATGAACTTAGGAGGAAATAGGACCTTTAGGAAAGAAAAACTTGAAGACCTTAAGGGTCTAAAGGGACTGTTTACCATGTGGCAACACACACTGCAGTTGTGAGTGGGAAGATTCCGAATCCTAACATAATTCACACACAGATTTAATATGATTTTAAGAAAAGGATCAATGAGCCCAGTGTGGTGACATACACCTGTAATCCCAGCCACTCAGGAGGCTAAGGCAGGAGAAGCTCAAGTTCAAAGCCAGCCATAGCAACTTAGTGAGGCCCTAAGCAACTTAGCAAGACTGTGTCTCAAAATAAAACATAAAAAGGCTGGAGATGTGCCTCAGTGGTTAAGCACCCCTAGGTTCACTCTCTAGTACTGTTACAAAAAAAAAAAAAAAAAGGATCAGTGGTAGTTTTGGGGATGGATTTAACTAACTGATTTTAAATTTCATCTAAATGCTCAAAGTAGGAAATGAGTCAAATAATTTTTGGAAGAAAAAATGAACAAGAATGTTCAGGTAATTAAAATTATTATACAACATAATAATTAAGGAAAAGGAGAGGGTAATAGGCTTAGAAAATGGACACATAAAACAGAACTGAAAACCTGTAAACTGAGCTTTCCATATGTAAAATTTTAATATGCAATAGATGCTTTATAGTAACTCATTTTGGAAGGGAAGGCTTAATAACTATTGATCAACCTAGGGCTATTTATTAATCATTAGAGAAAAATGGTTTCCACTTCACATTATGTCAATTAAATTTAAGGTGATTAAAAAGTCAAAGGTAGAAATGAATTACAAGGAATTATATGAGACTATCTTATCTCAAGATAGATTAAGATTTTTTCAAGGATAAAAATAAGGAAAGAGACAGTGAGAGAAAAGTCAATCAATGCTTTTCTCCATAAAATTTAAAGTCAAAACTCACCATAAACCAAATTGTTAGGCAGAACTTGACCTAGGCAATGCCATTTTGAATCTTATCCTCCATCTTAGAACAAGACACACCTATCCCTAAACCCCTGACCCACCCAGTCCATAAACCCCTGCCCCACATAATCCTATACCCCAGACCCACCTACAACACTCCACCATCATGCAAAGAAACTCTAAACACTCCATCCTAAGAAAGGACCCTTTTCTGATGACTCCCTAGCTACACCCTAATCTTCTTCTCCTTTAGTCCTCTATGTCTACCCTAGTCTGTAAGTGGAAGAGGGTCCCAGACTACAATGGTGACCCCCCACAGGTTTCTTCAAATAAACCTGTGTTACTGCTGAGCTGCCTCCACTCTCTGTCTTTATTTCCTCCACTCACTTCCTTCCATACACAAATTGAGCATGACAACAAACATAGAAAATACATGTCATATATACAGAAAGCAATTAGCCTTGAGTAGCTTGTTGAAAATCAAAAAGGGCTGATTTTGATTTGTAAAATAATAAGAAAAATAGTTCAATAACCTATTTTCAAGTGGCATTGCCTAAGGGAAGGACTTAAATATGCATATTGGCTTTTAGATAAGATATTCATTATCATATTTATAATAATGAAAAACTTAAAATAGTCTCAATATCCAACAACACAAAGCTAATTACATGATGGAATCCTATGATGCCATTAAAATAAAATTTTGAATAATGTTTATTTATAAGCCATAATGCTATAGTTGGTTTTCAATTAAAAGCTTTACAATAAGTATATAAACAGATAAACATATGAACATCCAAATACATACTGCAAGAAAAAAGAATAGTTAACATTAATACATTAATATTAGTTTTTCCCTCAGGTATAAGCTTTTGATTGATTTCCTTTTTAACAGCGTTTCTATAATTACAATGCGTTACTTTATAATAGAAGAAAAGAACAAAGAATATTCTAAAAACCTTGATCATCAGCCATAGAATGTCAACACTAGAATGAGCGTCAGCAAGAAGCTGAACCAACCCCCTCATGTTCCCCATAAACCAGCTGAGGGATTGGCAAAGGCCAGATGTTATTTGCAAGTAGAACAATTATGTATCTCCAAGACCCAGTGTATTTCAGAGGATCCGTTCCAGATATCCATAGAGAGAAGAAATAACACCCTTTCCCCACCATGCTGTCAGGGCCATGGAAGGATGTGAAGGCCAATGCCAATTTTCCAAATCCTCTCAAGCACTGTATTTCTGCTTGAAACTTTAAGACCAGAAAGTGGAAGGTATGACCAGGTCTCAGTCCTGCTGACGAAGAGACAAACCCATCCCTGTCTAGACCCCTGAGTTCCTCTGCCCAGGACCTGGAAGCTTCCCTACATATCTGAGAAGTGAAGGAACTAAGGTAATTGTCAATTTCTACCCACCTCACACCAAATATCCCATGGTATTCATGTACATACCCAGGTCCTCTTCACCTTAAAGTGTGGGTCCATGATAGTGGTAGTGATTTGGGGGTCATTCCATAAACTGTAACGTGAAGGGCAGAGTTATGCTATGTGCTGACCCTAGTCTTGAAGGACATGAAAGAGTTTTCCATTAAGAGGAAGCCAGAGCCCAGAGCAGTGGCACATGCCTGCAATCTGGGTGAGTAGGGAGGCTGAGACAGGAGGATCACAAGTTCAAACCCAGACTCAGCAACTTAGTGAGGGCCTAAGAAATTTAGGGAGACCCTATCTCAAAATAAAAAATAAAAAGGGCTGGGGATGTGGCTCAGCGGTTACGTGTCCCTGAGTTTAATGCCCTGTACAAAAAAGAAAAAAGAAAAATGAAGGCAGGAAAGGGTGGGCATGCCAAACAGTGTGAAGAGTGTGAGTGTGTGCCAAGGATGTGCTTTAGGGTAGTGTGATGAGAGGCTCAGCAGCATGGGTGCCAGGAAGCGGGAGGAATGACAGCTGATGGGGCTGGATTGTGAGGAGCCTTGAAGGCTGAGCAAAGAACTGCAGGATGAACAGCAGAAGTCTGCAATGGGAAGGAGAGTGAAGTGTGCAGAGCATGACCCAGGCCCAGCAGAAGAGAAGCAATCACCACCAAGAGTGGCAAAGTGGCCCAGAATGGAATCGGAAATGTGGCCCTGAGAAGGCATAGCTATGCAGCAAAACCCCATCCCCAGGCTCAGGCCAGCCTGCTTGTTCTTGGAAGATGGTGTAGATTACAAATCCATACTTCCTGCCCTTGCTGCACATTTCCCCCTGCTATTATGGCTCATAGTGGACAACCTACGGAGATTTACGGTTTCAAAAGAAGATGGTGAAGCTGACACAGACCACGAGAGGAAGTGGCAGTTTGCTCAGAAGAGTTTTTGGCTTTGAGGGAAATCTCCAGAAGTGCTGAAAGGAAACCTGGTCCACAGCTGTTAGACTGAGAGCTACCAACTCAGTCATGGGTGACGGATGAGTTTAGAAGACAGTGGTGTGTGCTCCTGTCCCAGTTACCCCGCTTTCTAGTGGTGATGGGCAAGTCACTGATCCCTTCCGATCCTCAGTTTCCTCACATGAACCAAGTGCATAGTAAGTAACTATCTTCTGAGGGCCCTTGAGATGGTAAGATGATACAGCGCACAAGCTGTGAACAACACTGACTCGTTATTGTTAACTTTTCAAACGTCTTTTTTCATCTTTCTGGAAACAGACCTACTATTTGTATTTGTTTTAGAAGAAAAGAGGAAAGGACCGAACGAATTTCAGTACGTAAATTATCCTTTTCGTTCTTCCCAGGGCCTAATGAGGAGAGCTCTAAGAACTTAAATTTGCAGAAAAATCGAAACTCAGAGAAGCTAAACCTCTTGAATAAGGTCTCAAGTTCATGCCATGCAGAACAAGAACTCTAGCTACATCCTAGACTCCTGCCTGTTCGTTCCCTGAACCAACCTGCCTCCAGCATGTGCTGCCTGCCAGCGCCAGTCTCCACAAGCCTCTAGTGCCACTGCCCCAGCGCCTGTTGCCATGGCAACAAGGCTCCTCCCCCTCAGTCAGGCAGTCCTGGAGCACGGTCTTTGTTTAACTGGCCAGGCTGACCCAGGCCAGGACATCACCAGATGTGCTAACCCTGGGAGTCAGCTGCAGGTCACCGGCTGCCCTTTGATAGCACTACAGCTCACCCAGAGCCCTCTGCCTGGAGAGAGAAATAGGAGTGAACCACTAATGAAAAACATTGGCTTGTGTCTTAATCTCATAGGGGATTTCTGGGGCTGAAGGAAGGCTTTGGGGGATCCTGAGGACCCAGAGGGATCAGGGACTGTGAGACATTTTAATGAGGGAGAATCAGCGGGGCAGAATGAGATGGGGTACTGGGGCAAGTGGTGTATCCTACAAGATTCCCCCAACATGGTTTAGCCCTTTCACTGTGTCTGGTAGGAAACCGACACCCAGGAGGGTCAGGAGGATGCTGCTTCACATGGTAGAAAGAGATGTGTTCATGAGTCTCTGGGATCTTTGTTCAAGTTCTCATTTCCTTAATTATTTTGCTGTGTGATTTTCAGTAAGCGGCCTAATCTCTGTTATGGTACCCTGTCTAACTACGCTTAGGTGCGAGGCCTTGTCCTGGGTGCTGGGCTTGAATATTACACTGCATCTTCACAATAGCCACAGGAGAGAGGGGGCATGGCTTTCTCTCTTTCATGGCTGAAGCCAGATCAGAACCCCTCCTGGGAGTTCAGATTGCTCAGTTTATGTCCTGAGCCAACCTCTCCTTCATAAAGCAGAGTGACTCTGAGAATCAAAATACCAAAGTCAGAACTTTTTTTTAAACCATCACTCTGATTGAAGCTGTATGGGTTGGGGGCAGAAGCCCCTGGAGACAATCAGACAGCTCTGAAGAATGAAGATGCTGTGATTGGAACCAGGTATGTTAAACTCAGTCACCAAGACTGGCTCTCATTCACAGGAGCAGTCCCCCTCCCCTATGCTGGACTTTGTTTCCGGAACCATGGGCTTTGCTTTCGAAGAGCTTCGGATGTGTCGAAACTCTGTAAAATTCAGGGGAAATCTTTGCTGGGTCAGAGCCTCTGCAGTGATCCCTCAGGGAGTTTCCAGGTTTGTGTGGGCTCAGTGTCAATAATTTGTGTTGGAGAAACTCTAGAGCTCACCAAAGGCCAATGTTCTCTTTACCCTGTCCATGCTGCTGGTAGAAAACTCCAAGTGTACGCTTTTATAAAAGGGAAGATCAATCGCCTCAATCTGATGGCTTTGAGAGAAAATGTGGCATGAGGCTGCAGGCAAGGGCCGGGGTTTGTGTCATGCCCAGCGTGCGGGGGTTTCACACCCTCACCTCACTGGGCTCTCATTCCAGTAACAGGGCAGGTTGCCCCCACAGCAGAGAAGGGAGAGCTGATCACGCAGCAAGTGGCAGAAAGGGGAAAATTTCCTCTTTTTAATGCCAATATTCTTCCAATTACCTGTGATTTCTACATCTGATTCTACAACTAAAAGACAAAACTATGTAGTGGTATGATAGCATAAACTAAAGCCAGATGGTTTGGGATTAAATCCTGGCCCAATAATAATTAGCTGTGTGACTTCATACAAGTTATTTAATCTCTCTGAATCTTAGTTTCCTCAAGCATAAAATAGGCTTATTGTACTAGTACTTGTTTCATGGGGTGCTCATGAATTTTTAAATGGGCTAAGATGAAGGAAATGCTTAAAACAATGTACTGACAACATGTCAGCTGTTTCATTATGTGTTTTGATTCAAGAAATGCATTGCTTTCTTACTAGGCCTGGAGGAAGGAAAAGAAGTTGTAGGCAGTAAGTCAGATTCTGTTTTAGGTGGGTGCTTCAAATTCATAATCTACATAGATCCCCACAGCAATCCTATGAGTGAAGTGTTATACAGAGGAAGAAATTAAAGAACGGAGAAGCTAAGTAAGCCACATGAGTAATGTTACACAGCCGGAGCATTAGATCTGGAATTCAAACCCCAGCCTGATGCCAGCACTTCCGCTTTCCCTCATCGCGCTGTCCACCACTCCAGGTGGACACGGAGCAGCTCATCCTTGTGGTATTTGTGTGTGTGGCTAGGGGCCCACCAGGGAGAGGGGGTCTGCATCTCACTGGTATTGCCTCAATCAGCAAACACATAGCTTTCTTCCAGGTCCTGTGCACATTTAATTATAATTAAGACTTTAAATGTTCAAAGCACAAAGGAAGTCGGCAACTCAGTGACTCCTGTGACTCTTCAGAATTTGAAGGCTGTATTTATTTGTTTAGTGCCTGCCTACTGTGTGCCAGAACTGGGGCTAGAAGAGTGAGCGACAGAACAATACAGTTAACTGAATGATGACAGAATGAAATGGTCACAAATAATGATAACCGCAACTTGAGAACGTTCTTCAATAGCTGAAGGGTAGGTTGAGGTGGTCTCCTCTTGAGCTGGGGACTCAGGAGAAAGTGTGCAAAAGTCTAAGAGAAGAGAATTCAACCAAGAAAAGAAGAGAGGGTGAACACTACAGCGAGAACAGCATGTGCAAAGGCCCTGTGGGGGGAAGGAGCACAGACTATTCGGGGAGCTGAAATATTCTGTCTCTAGAGCACAGATAAAGCAGAAGAAAGAGGCTCAAGATGAGGAATGAATGGTAGGAAGGGGCCAAGGTAAGAAAGACATTGGTGAGTATGGAATTACAGGGAATGGTTCCATAAAAAGAGTTAAGATTTCTAGTAACAGCTATAAAATTTCAAGCAATCTGTTTAGGTTGTGTTTAAAACAACAGAACACTTCACATTGTGAAGGCATGCCTGCCTGCCAACTCCGAATGACAACTATGACTATGGAAATCATGTGGAAAACACTGAGGGACTCGCTGGACCCAGTGAGAATCAGTACTGTTCTCCATTCACTAGTTCGGCCTGGCACAGGCAGGAGCCAGCTGCTCTTACCCAGGCTGCAGAAAGCACAGTGGCTCTGGCACGAGCCCAACCCAGGTTTGAGTCACAGCACTGCTGCGACAAGGCAGCTGTCAGATCTTGGGTATTTTACTTAACAATTCAGCATCTCAGCTACCCAAGCTGCAAAAATGACATAACAATATCCACCTTCAAGGGGTTTTGTGTGGATTATTGGAGCTAAAATCCAGCACATAATGGACTCCATCATAATAAACTTCCGTGGTATATAAAGGGCATTTAAAAGAACAATCATGGAATATTTAAACTTGGAGTGAGCAGGAAGGAAAAAATAGAAAGGCCAATGATTTCACCTGTTCACAACAGATTTTTCACTTGTTTCTGTGTACTGTGAAAACTCTCAGCACGGAGATCTGACAGTCTGCACGTAGGCTGTATTGAAGCCAGCTCCCAGGACACTGAGTGGTGTTTGGAGGACACCGCTGTGACTACTGGGAAGCACACCTTTATTGAAACAAGCAAGAGGGAAGGCTGTGCTCTGCAGTGATGGGTGGTCCGCCCCTGTACCTCACAGCGTAAAGCAATGCTAAACGGCAGCACCAAGAAACCAACTAGATATTAGACCGAAGCTAAGGTAGAAGCAGCCGTTCCTGAAGCCTGCAAAACGAAAGAGGAACACTAGTACATGACTTGCACAGATGCAGAGGGGAGGTGGTAGGAGTGCTGAAGATTAAGAGAGAATTTCTTGGGCTGGAGCGGTGGTTCGGCGGTTATGGTGCTTACCTGGCATGTGCAAGTACACAGGTTCAAATCTCAGCACCCATGTACACAACTAAGTGTCAGAGCAATGAAAGCCATGTGAAAAACTCAATAAAAATTGATTCTCTTTGTCTCTCTCTCTCTTTTAAAAAAAAAAGAGAGAGAGAGAATTTCTTCATGGAGGTCTTCACTGAACCGAGTCTCAGCTTCACCCAGCGGTTATTATATGTCGTACTTTTCCTGGCAGACTACTGGGAACGTAGTTGATATTCCACAAGCCGTTATTGAAGGAATGACTGAATGAATAACACATACATGAACACAACCTGAAACTGGTAAGAGATAGAAAAAGAACATTAAGATTCTTAATTAACCTTGAGCCTGCAAATATATACAAGTTGTAACACACAGGGTTGAGAAACCTTTTAGGTATGAGGAGGGAGTCACTTTTTATAATCTTTGAAGAGTGGATGGAGTAAAACTCTAAAAGACTGGAAAGAAGCAGTTTCTCATTCAAAAAAGCTGAATCTCAGAAATGGTAAATCTGTGCCATTAATTTGGTCCAAACCCAAAAGCATATCTCCAAACATTTAGTCATGAAAGTAGTCATTACTAGGAGTTAGGATTTGTTTGCTAGAGTTATCAGAACGTCCTGATCAGATGCTAAAAAGAATGCATTCAGACTTTAGAGGGAGACTGGTCAACTGTGTTAATTGTGGAAGTGTAGTGTGATGATAAGGTAGAGGGTCACAGTTAGTGACCCCCTTACTTGGATCATTGATGGCAAGTTAGTCTAGTCAGGATCCCTAGATGGATGACCCAGGGCAATGATTTCCAGTCCTGGCCACTTGTTTCAAGTGCAAAAGAAAACTTTGAAACACATTAATATCTGGGGACTGAAGTGGTGGCTCAGGAGCAGAGCACTTGCCCGGCATGTGTGAGGACCTGGGTTCAATCCCCAGCACCACATACACAATTAAGTAGAATAAAAACTAAAATCAGATGGAAAAATAAATAAAAATTGACTCACTTTCTCTCTCTCTTTAAAAAACAAAACAAAACAAAACATCAATATCTGGCCTCACCCTGAGCTTCAGATTTCATTGGTCTGGAGCAGACACCAGCCATTTGAGTATTTAAAAAACTCCAACATTCTAATGGATAAAAGTTGAGCCCTATTTTTTTTTTTTTTAGGAGAGGGACAGTGAGAGAGCTAGAGAGAGAATAATCAATTTTATTTAGTTTTTCATGTGGCTTTAATTGCTCTGACACTTTGTTGTATACATGGTGCTGGGATCTGAACCCATGTGCTCGCACATGCCAGGCAAGCGCTGGAACTGCTGAGCCACGGTTCCAGCCTAAGCTCTATTTTCTTAATGTTCTAGTCTCAGCCATAGCCTTTACGATATATTTTAAAGAACAGATTGAATGAAGACAGAGAAGCCACCTGTATTGTTTGTAATTGAATCAAAGCTAGGAAGTGATGGGCTTAAGTTTAAAGTAAGCAGATGAACACATCGTCAAAACAGAAAACTAAGCAAAGACATAATGAAAAACCTCAATGCACAGATATTTTGCCATTAAAACGAGTCAGCACTTGTAAGGAGCCTGGAGCCAAAGCAGATTCTGGGTAAGTACAGTCATCACATCAAATTCTCTTCACTATGTAAGAAAAATAGGGCACAAGGTAAGCCATTCTAGCTTAAGGTCAGGCAGGAAGTGGCAAACATGGGCTTCAAACCAATTCCTGATTGACTCCATGCCCCAGATTTTATTTACTATCCTGGCAATTGGTGTTAACTTTTATTTTAGACTGAAAAGGATACTAGAATTAACTTCAGAGATTCTAGAGCAGAAAACTGGGGCTCAGAGAGATCCAATAAGTTGTCCAAACAGACACAGAGGGTGGTAAAATCAGGATGTGTTTAAGTTATTTAAAAAGAAAAAGAAAGAGAGAGGAAGAGAGATGAGTGAGGAGAGGAGAGGAGGGAAGGAAGGAAGGAAGCAAGTTGGAAGGAAGCCAGTTTCTGTGCTTAGGGACCTTTCCAGGGCAAAGAAACTCTGGAAAGGTCCCAGTTTATTTTACAGAAACAGAAAACATCAGTAGGGAAATCCCCAAGGAAGTTTCTGAAAAAAATGCTCACAAAGGAGTTCTTCTGGATTCTCAGGGCAATGCTGGATTCTTCTCAGTAATCCTAAGACCACCCCGAGGTCAGATTCCCTTCCCCACGTACAGACTGAAAGGGTTAATGAACTCTCCTGTCAAGGAGAGTGTTAAGGGCTAGGAGTTGACTTTGTTTTCTTGGTTTGGTGAAATCTTAGCTCAGAAACAAGAAGAAATGTAATGACAGTGTTTTTTGGCAAAATGCAAAACATCTGGCAAGGAGTTAATTCAGAAGGACTCTCTTGTGTAATGTGGCTGAGTCTTACTTCTACTTGCTCAGGAAGAGCCTCCTGGTCTCTATGAGTGTGCCCGAGTAATTTCCGAGAGTCCCCAGAAGGGGTCCCTGGTGAACCAGCTGTAGTGGCTGCTGTGTAGTGTTTCTACTGCATTCTGCTTTTTCTTTTCCTGTATTCATGAGACTCGTTCTGTGGGATGGTGCTGCCTCACTCCTAGTGGGCATAGGAATTAAATGAGGTAGGTGACACTCAGTAAATTGCCATTTGGTAGATTAATAGCATTAATAATGGAGAAAAACAATTGTGCTTGTTCCTTTTGCTGGCCTAGACTAGATACCCAGAGAAATCAAGAGGGACAAGTAGAAGCCCAGTTGGAATATTTGAAGGGAAAGACCATTCTTTTCTACTGATGATAGTGATTCAGACTTCAAATGTAGGAGGATGGTCCAGTGTGGATTCAATAAAAATTCCAGGAATCAGTTGCTACGTCATGCGGAGATGGGCTCCTAACTATTCCTGGTGCAAACCTGACTTAAAAGAACCTAGGGCCCAGGCGCCTCCAGTCGGCACCTTATTTTTCTCCCCAGGGCTGAGACTGAACTTGGGGCCTTGCGCATGCTAGGCCAGCAGTCATCTTTCCATGGGCCAACCACCTGGAAGAATATATAGAAGTAGAGAAAACAATATAGGGTACATATGGAGGGTCAGGCCGTGCATCAAATGCTCCAGGTGCATGACCTCTCCGAGTCTTCACAGTAGCGAGGGAAGCCAATACTCTTTACACAGGAAAGAACATAAGTTCACAGGCATGAAATACCTCATGCAAGGAGTAATACATTTTCTTGGCAGATTGTCTACACACAGACGTATAGAAAAGATCTCATTATCCTCAGACCTCAAAATCATCACCACACCTGGGTCTCCTGCAAGCCTAGCCAACGGTACTTTCCTGCTGCTCTCGTGGGAGGACAAATTTAGTTTCCTGGTGCTGCACCTTTTATTCTGAATCAGACAGGATTCACATGACTTTGCCTGTCAGTCCCTGGGGACAGCATGCACAAACACCAGCTGCACTTGAGCCTCCTTGTGCACACACTGTTTTTGGAGGGGCCTTGGCCCACACTCTAAGGGACTGAGCACCCTCTCCCCTTCTGAAAGGTGCTGAAGGGACATGAGGTCAACCAGCAGTAGCCAGAATACCTACTTCTCCGCAGAAAAAGCTGGGCTCCCCACACCAGGCCTAGCATAGAGATGTCAAATGTCAGAGAGGAATCTGCCAGTCAGTTTTAGTGCTGCTGGAATGTCCTGGTTCTCCTGCCCCAGCTGAGTTTCACAATTCCCTTTTCCTGAAATAGAAGCAGTGTATACCAAAATCTATTCCTCTTGTTGACAAGAAGTTATAATCTCAGCAGAACCTGCGTGCAGCACTTGGTGGAGGAGAGCTTGAGTGCTCCAGCATCTACACCCCAGGCTCAAGATGAGATTTTCCTTCCACATTTCTATGTAGGTCCTTAAAGTCATGTCTAAGAGAGCCAGATTACATGCATGTAATGATCCAAGATCCTGCATCAGCTGCTAGAGGTCTGATGCCCACTTCAATTCTTATATCCTTCTAGAAAATATTTGCCTTAGTCTTAGGTTATTTCAAGGTCCTCTTTAGAGAATTCTAAATACCCTGTATTAAGGATTTCACAGGAAGATGTCCTAGACCATGTCAATGCCCTATAATCTATCCCAAATACAGCTTGCCAAACACATTTTGAGCTCAGAGAGACTGAAGCTGAAATCACCCAAAGTTGAGTTGGTCAGGTTCCCTGGAAACAGGCTCGGAGAGGGAGATTCGTGCCCACGTGCCTGACAAGCACTCTTCTGGGTGTTTCAGTGAGGTTTGTTTTTGTTTTTGTTTTTGCCATTGTGACCAAAAGACTTGACAAGAGTAATTTTAAAGGAGGAAAAATTTATTTGGTGCTTATAGTTTCAGAAGTCTCAGTCCATAGACAGCCCACTCCGTTGCTCTGAGGCCAAGGTGAGGTAGAACATCATGGCAGAAGGGGTGGTAGAGGAAAGCAGCTGGGAAGATGGCGCCAGGAAGCAGAGAGAGTGACTCCATTTGCCAGGTACAAAATACACAGCCCTAAGGCACAACCTCAGGGACCTACCTCCTCTAGCCATACCCTACCTGCCTTCAGTTACCACCCAGTTTATCCCTGTCAGTGGATTTACACACTGATTGGGTTAAGGCTTTCATAAGGAGACCATTTCACCTCTAAACTTTCTTGCCTTGTCTCACACATGAGCTTTTGGGGGATACCTCATATCTAAAACATAACCCTGGTGTAACATCTACAAGGGAATGAGAGAAATAGGACTGGGTAGGGAAGCAGAACTGGAACAAAACACTTCTCAGCTGGTCCTCAAGAGAGAGCTCTGAAGCTGGGATGGCCCTTTAGAGATGTCCCAAACTCACTCCTCTTCATATCTCTGTGCAAGGGGCCAGGGTGCATAACCTGGACAAGCAGTTCACTTCAGCTGAGAAAGGGAAATTCTCAAAGAGGAATTCAGCTACAAGCCACCAGCAGCCAACACTCCCAATCACTTGGGTCCCTTGAGTGCCTTTGCTTTAAAGAAGCATTTGGATGGCACATGACACCATCCACTACACAAGCTAACCGTCACACTTTATAGGAAACAGAGTCCTAAAGTAGAAAAGTGGATGGCGTGGGTTCACACAGTAAGGTGAAAGAATGAAGTACAGTGCTCTTGATTCCAAATCTCCAGGCAGTCTTTCTCTCCTCCTAGCAATCATCTGTCATTTGCTGAGAGTCTCCTATGTGCTAGACCATGTGGCAAGCATGTCACATGGATCTGTATATTAACTAATCAGGCCAAATTCCACAGAATAGGTATAATTATCTTCATTATGAAGAGAGAAAACAGGTCTCCAATGTCTTTAGTAGCCTATCAAAGTTCCCGGGACATATTAAACATCTGCTGGTCTCCAAAGTCTGTACCCATAACCTCCACTTCTACCCCCTATAATTCACCCTGCTGCCTCCCTCTTCTGTGGCCAACCAAAAACCCAAGGGAAGAACAAGTCACCATTCCCTGTCCAGCAACCTCTAACTTCTGGAGAACTGCTGGTTTCACTATGTGGGTTTCCTTTCTAGCCCACCGTAATTCTCTTGCTTCCTTGATAAGATGAATTTCCAGTTTATCCAACAAGAGGTCCAGGGATCACAACCCTTTCACTACACATTCTTTCAGGATTTCAGCAAGTACGGGTAATCACTGTGCTAAGCATAATGCATTCATTCTCTCCAGCTACCTTATGTGGTATATATTTTTGTCCCTACCGTATAGATGAAGGAAACAGAGTTTAGACAAATAAGTCATTTACACAAGTCCACACAGCCTGAATTTAAATTTCTATCTGATTTGCTTTGACAAAGTAGTATCCATTCATTCTCTATTATTAAACAAATATGTTTAATACGCCTTCATGCTGCCCAGCACCCCTCAGAAATGGCCTGGGGCTAAAGCTCCGCTCAGGACATGAGCTCCCAGTCCTGCCTTCATTGCTGCTGCATTCTGTAGCAGGAGCCACAAACACAAAGGCTGATGGGGCTTTGAGTGAAATGGGCTGTGGGGAATGTAGAGGGCAGAGAGTTGCTGGCTTCTGGAAGCCGTAGCTGCTCACTCCAGCCAAATGTTGCCATGTGAGAACATGGACAGAAATTGCTTTTCCATTCTTCAAGAGGAGCCCAAACTCCTTATTTAATGTGAAATGTCTTGATGTTTTAAAGTGGAACTAATCCAACTATTGTGTCCTTATTAACACAGATGAAGTAAGAGGTATAGGTGGACCAGACTGAGCCCTGGGGTACCACAAATGACATTCGATACTGAGATTCCTAGAGTGTTGGCCCACAAGAATTCAGATTAAGCTCACATCGAAAGATCAAGCACACTCTACACTCTCTCCAAGTCTAGAGACTGCCCACGTTACAGGAAGCTTCTAGTTGTATCTCAGAGTTTCCTTGCTAAAGGAGTGCTGCCTCCTCTGCAGGTCCTTTCTCTTATCCCTTGAAGCCCTATTCTTTACCGAGACCAAGCCATTCATTGACCTTCTGTCAGGAAATAGCTTGATTGTGGACGTCTGCAAACAGTATGACAAGGCTACGTGACCACCGCTCACGGCCTCCTTTCCCCTTCTCATTCCTGCTGCCACCAGATGGTTCTGAGATAATGCCACGTCTTTCCTGCAAAAAAAACACAACAGACCCTAGTTGTTCTGTGATTCCCTCTGATCATCCTGGGAATGCAATTTCTCAGCCTCTCTGCTCCTGTCATTGCTTCCCTTGTCTTATCTTTAGAGGGCTTGAAGACCCGAGCTGGTCACTTTCCAAGAAGAGTCAATCACTCACCATTGTGGGAGTTCAAGGACTCACGTAGTCTGCATAAAAGTGCAGACTTGGGGTTCCAGCTCACCCATGGATTATAGTATGTTTGATACCACCCTATTGTTGCCAAAATTATTTGTGATATCAATCTCACCCATTCTCTCAGCTAAGATTCATATTCTCTAATCAAACAAGTGGAGTTCTTGCCTCTCACAAACCCCCTGGGAGACATAAACAAGATGACCTTAGCCCACAAACATGGCACCCAGCCAAGCTCTGCTCTTTGATTACGATTACGGACCCTCCCTTGGTCCTCAACATGATTCTAGGGGCAGTTAGACCGCATCTCTCCTTAGCTTTGCTGATGACATAAGAGGCAAGGAGTGGGAAATCTAATCAATAGTTACTGCCTGTTCCTGGATATTAATTAGTAGGAGGGAGAATTAGGCCTCAGAAATGAGATCATTGTTAGCTAGAAGAAAAACTTTGTACTATCAGTCTGGATTATACATTTTTTAAAATGTGAGATTGAGGGGCTGGAGTGGTGGCTCAGCGGTTACGGCGCTTGCCTTGTATGCGCAAGTACATGGGTTCAAACCCCAGCACCACATACACAATGAAGCATCCAAGCAAAAAAAATCCATGAAAAACTAAATAAAATTGATTCTGTCTTTCTCTCTCACTGTCCCTCTCTCTTTCTTTAAAATAAAAAAATGTGAGATTGAGCCCTGACACACAAACCCAGAAAAGACAGAAGAGGTCATGAATACATTGCTTGACATACGTGAAATTGGAACTTAAGATTTTTACATTTGAGGTCTCAGTAGTTATCAAGCTACCCTCCAAAGGCCATGTTGTGCTACCATTTTAAAGTTTTGCCAAGGCACTAATTTGGATCAAACAAAGAGAAGCAAGTCATTGTGATCCTAGCAGAGTGCCTGGCGTCTACCTCTCTAAGCAGCTTTGTCTCCATTTAAGGCATGATTTCATGTAATCCTCACAAAAAAGGTCTTGTCACGGAGGTATCATTACTCTTTATAGATTCATCTATAGGAGATCGTGGGTTATGGTAAAATTCACAAGGTTAAGGATTTGAGACCATCTCAAAACATGTCGTTTGTATATCAAGTCTCCTGGAGTAATTTTCCTCTTTTCCACTTGAAATAATCCAACCAAATGGGGGTGAAAAACATGGATGCGTGGGGAAAGGGTCTTCTAACCATAACACAAGCATCCTCTGAGGGCTTCCAACACCAGGTCTAATTAAAATTGCCACATCCTCCAATTCTACCAGCCAGGGAGGACTTATCACAGACTCGATTGCCAGCTCTCTGGGCTTCACTGTCATGTGGGCAATTACCTTGTCTACAAGAACTTTCTCTAGTTCTTTGAGAATATTCCCAGACCAATCATTATGCAAATGTCTATAAATATCCAAATAAATTTTTAGGGATTTGTAGACTTCTTGGAAGTTTTGTTTCTTTGTTGAAGGGGAGGAGGATTAAAGAGGACTTTTCTGAAGAACAACCTGCCACCATTTTACTTACCCTCCCCCTCCCTTTCCCTTTCTTACACCCTCACCCTCCCAGGCCTCTACAATCTATAACTTCTCTCTCATACAATTCTCTAGCCCCTTCTTGAAGCATCACCAGCATCCCAGACCTTCAGGGGCTAAGATCTGTCTACAGAAAAGTTATCAAGGTGTTTTCTCATAAAATGTTCATATATCTGTAGCCAAAAGAATAAAATTCTCTCCTTTTGGTGATGTAACTATGAGAATTATCCTCCAACAGAAAAGGATTCCCCAAGAGCAATGGAGATTGATTTCTCCAGGCTGGAAGCCTAGTGGACCATTTAGGGGACAACTGGAGAAGGATTTGGATGAGTGATGAGTACTTTTAAGATCCTTCCAACAGAGAGATCTTCAAGAGTTCTAAGTACTTCCAGATTTTGAAAGCAGACAGATGGGGATTTGAGTCAATGATCTAGCCCTCACCAGCTGCAAGGGTAGGGTACTTTGTATTTACCCTCCAAGAACCATTTCTCACACTGGTAAAATCCCAACACTAACTGAGAGTTGATGACTATTTCTTTTTTTTTTTCTTTCTTTCTTTTTTTTTTAAAGAGAGGAGAGAGAGAGAGAGAAGCAATTTTTTATTTAGTTTTTCATGTGAACTTCATTCCTCAGACACTTGGTTGTGTATGTGGTGCTGGGGTTTGAACTTGCATCCGCACATTTGCCAGGCAAGTGCCGTAACTGCTGAGCCACCGCTCCAGTCCCTGATGACTATTTCTTAGTTGTTTAACGTAATGTGTAGCACTGGTAATAGCATCATAAAAGAGGGCTGCTAGTATTATCTTTATTTTATGGTCACTATTTTATTTGTAGGTTGTCCAAATCAGAGAGGCAGCAGGACTCAATAGATAGGGTATTCAACTGAGAATCAAAAGAAAGAAATTCTACTACACCTTTTGCCACATAATTATCTGAGTGACATTACACGGGTCAGTTGACTGATCTGGGCCTCAGTTTCCTCACTTAAAACTCTAGAGTGATAATAAAAATCTTCTTGACTACCTCACATAGTTATCATGACAGTGACATGAAAATATTCAGCTAACTATACTTGTAATTTGTAATTACCTTAAAGATTAGTCAAAATAATGGAGTGTGCCACATCTTCCCTAGATGCACCTCCCATAATTTCTGTTCCTTGGTCATCTTCTCCTCAGTGCTTTTGTATTGTCCCCATCATGTCTGTGGTCTACTGAGGCATACTGGCTTGTTCAGGCTACAGAAGAAATAACCCTCATTGTACTCTCACTGCCCCTGAAAAGTTTATCCATCCAGTGTCCCCATTAAGAACTTATGAATGACTTCATAAGCTACCAGTCTCTGAGATCATTTTTGTATTTTCATTTGGAGTCTTCTAGAGACATTGTCACATAAACCAATGGGAAGAAACCAGTGGTGATGAACTTTTTTTTTTTAATCTGAAGACAAACTTGTTAGAGGAAACAACCTGTTTTATCTAAAGTTAGGGCATACCTGTTCTGTGTTGTGTCCTAAGCCCCTATTGATGTGCTGAGATCCACAGACACTGGTGTCACTGAGTCACCAGTCATTGCACAACAAACTGCTTCTCCTGTGTAGCCAGAGGCAGAAGCCTGGACCAGATGACCTCCAGACTTGACTTTCAATTCTTGGAACCAATTGTCAAAGAAATTCTAGGCAAAGTCATTACAACCCTCTAACATTTCTTCATCAACAAACATTTACTAGACGCCAGTTATCTAGACACTAGGCTAGGATACAAGATAAATAAGGCGCAACATTGACCTGAACTGGGTGCTAACCTCTTTCTATGAAACTAATTGAAGGTATCATAAATTCCTGTTTAGAAAAGGAAAAAAGAAAGCAACCTTTCACATGCATTTTCTCATTTGATCCTCAAGCAAATCACAGTGATATGATAACTAAATTCCCCATGTAACAAAGGAGACAAGTGAATCTTAAAGGACTTGAGGGATTTCCCTGATGTCAAAGAGTCATTAAGTACTAGAGCTAGAATTTCAGGGAGGCAGGCACTTTAAGCCCAATGAAGGGCTATGCCATCTGTCCCTGGGATTTTGGGCCTGTTGAAACTGTCAGAATGAACCAGACAGAAAAATATGTGTAAGAAAAAATCATCCTGGTCCTCCTGGGGTATCAGATACCTCCTTCCCTGTACCCCTGCTCTTTCAGCAAGCAGCAACTAAACTCAGGAGAAGA